>JAWZYT010006668.1:10000-45167 GCA_034508575.1 Petrolisthes manimaculis
CCCATCATAAGTCCACACTAAATGTTTATAATATTCTATTATATCAGGAAGATAGGTAATAAAATTGGAAACATACCTTGATGAATAGATTGTCAGTAGCAAATGGCGTAGGAATGTCACCCCAACACCTAAAGTGACAGACAGCTACCTCACAGAACCCATGCACCAAGGGAAATAAATACTGTATGTAAACAAGTGAGAGTCAAATGAGCAACTACTGTAATAGTTAGGCTAGGCTAGGTTAGGATATGCTTGGGTAAGTTAGGTTAGGTACAAAAACAAATGGTTCTACTGATCATTAGGAGACTGCCATGAAATGGAATTATGCCTGGCTTTGTCATGTAATACATCTAGGTTTGCACACAGGGGAGAGTATCAAGCTCATATGCAAAATCAGGCACTTTGGCGTCCACACTTGAAAACTAACACTATATTCTTACGGACGTTCAAACTTTAGTTTCCCTCACTTATAGACACCGTAAAATGAGGATCTTTTTGAGTCAATTTCAATGACAAACGTATTCATAAAGAGGTGTGTACTGTACATTAATTCAGTATAGTACATTATGAGTATTATTAAAAAACAACCATATTATTTGTTCCTTTACTGGCAATACTATAGACTTATTTAATAGCACAATATAATAGTAAATTAGTACTGTAGTAAAAATGTTATCCTAACCCTAGTACTGTACATGCTGATGGAAATGTTATGCACTTTAGTTGTACTCCACTATCTGACACTGGTGAGATAATGTATAAAGGTTAGTGCATACAGATTTGAATAGAATTACTAGTACAAATATTCAAATCTTATATAAAAATAATGATTATCTTGGTCTTCATCACACCTCTATCGTCAGTTTTATGGTCATTTTCATATAGACTGGGCAAGGATATATATATTTATCATTCAGTAGCTGCAGTATTTTTAGTTACTTAGCTCCAAACTGCAATACATCACACTCATCTTTTAGCTGATAACGATCATCCCTTACATCCATATATTAAATCATATCATCACAAATATCCTATTTGTGAAGGTAACGATACAAATCTGATTCCGGCCTACCTGTATAATACTGTATAATGAAATGTTATCTGTAATTCTAAGCGATGAAGAAATGAATGGTATACATTTTATATAAGCAATCACTATGTGCAAAAACTGAAAAGTAATTGGCTCATAATTCTGCACAACTTTTAGCAATCAATTTAGATAGCCTCTTAATTAATATGACCATACAACTACAGCAAATGTATTATATCAGATGTATGATCTACCACTCACCTCAGTCTTGACTATGCTCTCCTTCAGTAACATATTAAGGGGAAAGTACAGTGTTGGTAAATCAGGAGAAAATTATAACTGAAAACTATTCCAAGCAACAAGACACCATTATTTTTGTTAATCTGGTCATGTTTCTTGGTATAGTTTAGAAGAGTCGAGGTGCTCTAACATACCAAAACTATATTACCCCAATATTGTAACCAAATATCTCTTATACGAAACAGAGTATTATCTGGTTGTCAAAATCTCATAGCTCTCAAGAGCCATTACCGTGTCTTACCCTCACAGTAACTTCTGCTTTACAACGAAAAAATTATATTTTTTTTAAATATCACTAATTTCCAAATAAATTATTTACATAAAGGCTGTCTCTATGGCTCTGAAATTCAATGGGATGTAACCTCCCAGTACATAATTATTGATGGCTATGGATAAATGACTGAAAATGGTAAAATATACCATAACAATAATATCAATTTGATACCATAAAAATGCATATCTTATGTATAACTGGCACAAACAAAAGCAATAACTGAAGGATTCTTATCATACATTAAGTGATTAAGCGGTAAGTATATTATATATAAAAATAAAACAAAGCAAGATATGTATGAGAAATCTTGGTGTGAATTCTAACAATGATTTAATTAAGACAAGGGGAGATACTGCACTGTTTCTTCCCATTGTTTCCTCCATCCATAAACTGGTAATCAGATCATGAGAAAACTGTAACACTGTACAGTAGTATGTCTCCTCAAGTACAAATAGCAGTCAAGTAATAATATATTTCAAAAGTCAGGCAGTAGTCTTCAAATGAATAACACTACAGTACTTAGCATTAACTCTTATTTAATATTGTTATGAAGTAAAAATGCAGTAACTCCCTTTCTTTTAATAAGATCACCTTAAACATGTGGACCTCCCCTATTATAAGTCCTATATACTGTACTGCCTTCATTCTCACATCCAATATTAGTTTAATTTATGCTTCAAAGCTGTAATATATCTAAATGCAAAGGTGAATACTGTACAAATAAAAATTTCTCTAACATTACTGTTATTACTGTTACAATAACAATATGATAAAGAAAATAATGTGAATACAACTTATTATAACTACAAAAAATATATTTAAGATTCATGTGACAAACCTTATGCTACCTGGTATTCCTTCACTGTCCAACTCACAGGTAACATTTAGCCACGAGGAATAACAAGGTACTGTAACAATTTTCTTTGCCTATACATTCTAGGCCTGACTAACAAAAACACAAACTTAACCAATTTAGACCCATAAACTCGACTCGTATATAATAATAAAAATAAAACCATAGAAATGTATATCAACTGTAACCAAAGCAATAAAAAAAAATTTGCAATAACCTTTCTCAAAAATGAATATAAAAATATTTTCATGAGTGAGAATACTATGTGAAAGAAAAGCTATGGGCTAGGCAATGATAACTGGTATAGTTCCACAGACACTACAAATAAAGTCATCATCACTTCCTGGCCCTTGACTTCCTTTTCATATGGCAAATTCATCTCTAAATGCAAAATATATCACCTATGTGAAGTATTTTATGTCAACAGAAAAAGTAATATTGCTGTCCTATAATATTAACCCCCTAGACAATCAAGCACCAACTATTTCAAAATCCTCGGCTTAAATACAATGTACAATACACATAAAATTTTTGACGCTATGAGATTATGAGGCATTATCAAGTCCAGGATATGAAATCTTATTGTCAAGTTGGTGCACAGAATTGGGGGCCATACTCAATCTTTTGGGATGTTGGTTATAGACACAAAGTACCGGTACCATTTCAGGTACCATTAGGTGGAGTGGCATTGGTGGTATTTCTTTTATAGATACTTTCCAAAGCCAGGTATTTGGTTCACAAAACTATCAATGTATGGGATTTGACCCTTACAGCCATATTTTCCCAGTGCTCTAGGTCTGACTAGGATATAAAGTACGACTCTCAAACTGTGGGTTTAAAAAATAGTGAGAACCTGTGAAGGATCTCTCTGTGATCAAGCCGCAAAGACCATATGGCACTAACTCACGAATTAAAAAAAAAATTTGCACAGAAACAAAGGGTAAAAACAGAGAGAAAATTATGCCCTTAAATCAATTGTTGGCTAAGTAAGAGATGGGGTTTATGAAGAAAGAATGGAAAACTGAGCATTATATTACCACACTATCTTCCTACTCACTGGGCTCTAAACTGTTGAAATGGTGATTCTTTTTTGCACATTCACAAACCTCTTGAAGGCAATGGCAATTAAATCAACCATATTCATGACTCAGTGATACTACAATCAAGATAGCCGACTACTAATATAAGCGGCAGGTATACTTAATACTATACTACAAAACAGTATATTAATGGCAAGATAATATGACTATCAACACTTCAAATATGATGCACTGATTGTACCATACACAGTGCAACATATTAAATACAAGTGGGCTCAAGATGGACCACTGATGAATTTCTACAAAAGTAAATTTATCTCAACCAGCTTTCACTGCATCATAACTGTGGTTCTTGAGCCTCTGTACAATTTCTTAACCAATTCATCAAGTCCTGTCCCATCTTTCCCATAGCTCACAGGATAATAATTAGCACTCTTTGTACTCTGCCACAGGTTCCTACAGCTGCCATAAATTATACTGTAGTAAATAAGTTCTCAGCTGTTGCTCTGCCCAGGAATACATCCAAGTTACTTTGTACATTTCAATTGTTCAGTGTATCTCAAATCATGATCACGGTAACATTCTACAACTCTCCTGGGGTGATCCAATAATTTCAGCATTCTCTGCTTAAACACAATGTACAGGCCAAAGGTTACGACACATATTGTACAAGTAATGCACTATAAACATTAAATTGCAATAATGTTGAATGAAATCTCTAAGATCTTATGCAAATTATTTTAAAAACTAGCGTATGGTCTGAATATATCTAAGTAGCAGCTTTATACAGGAGAAAAAAAACATATATATGTAGAACTAGTAAATGTTAACTGTACTGAATATAGCCCCCTCTAGTTCTTGTCTTACAGGTGTAAATGTCTTAACATCTAAACAAAGTGAATAATTGGCTTCCATAATTGACATAACATAACTTGTCCCTGTAAGAGTGTAACTAAAGGGAACTATACAAAGTGCCTGGCATTTTGATATTAAAGGAACACAAATTGGGGTAATATATTTGTACATATATTAATATCAGATCCTAAACACATAAAACACCCTCTTCAATGGCACTTCTTCCCTAAAATCTGTTCTTAGCTGACTGGGAAAAATAGTAGCAGCCTCATTGGACTTGAAAAAACCTCACTTTAGACAGAAGTATATAGTGATGCTTCCAAAATTATGCCAAAAGCTTTGACTGACTGAAGGTGAGGATATATGAGGCATCTCAAGGAGAAGGGACGAATGCACCACCCCTATTAAAAATTAGTTGTGTGCGTTCTTCAGCAGGTGGAAGCACTGAAAGTCATGTGGTGAAGAGCGTTTTGCGATTCTGATCCATATAGGCTCAGGATACTACGTCGAATCTCCTCTGTTTTGCACACTTGGTAGCAGGGAGGAGGTGTGGGATTTTTGAGGACGAAGGGCGAATGATATCACGTGGCCCAGCCAATGGGCAAGCGTCTACCTCTCTCCTGAGTTAAAGCACCACCTTTCAGCCAATCAGATGCGCGCTACCACCCTCGCTACGCTTTTCACTCTGCCCGGTGTCAACAGAAGCCAGGCTTTGTTTCCACTCCACATTCTTTTGTGATTTACGAGTGAAGTACTCGGGGTCATGTTGAGTAATACTAATCAGAATGAGGATACTACACCGCTGCTCATGCCTTCATGCAAGAGAAGGCCTGACACTTGGCATAAGTCCAAAGAATGACCTACACAGACAGTGGTGAGGGCTATGTCAACAGGTTGTCCACGAGACACCTCATTTGTAGTCTTCATCAAAGGTTTTAGCCTTCCTTTCATCATTCAACAACTTGCAATTTTACAGATTGTAAAAATAAAGAGGAAAACATCACATGCACAGGTCAATACTCATACACATACTGTTCATATGAATGCAACTGTGTGCACCATAACAAATTTGAAACCTCTTAACACACAGACTCATGGATGAAATTGTGGACAATTATTTTCAAGACAGGTAATACTTGAATGTCATTGATGTGACACACTCACTCAATGAGTAATGGGGAAACATATTTAGTACTGTACAGTACTGTAGTATTTACCTGGTTACTTTCTTAACTGAACTTTCAAACTTCAGAACAACAAATCACTGTAAATTATATGTGATATTCTGACAATACTGAGCTCTGCTAAAGTGAGGTTTTACTAGATATAGTGTATCTACAGAACAATTAATTCTACATCAAAATATTAAAGCAATGTTTAGTACTATTCATCATATTGTATGTACACAAATACCAATTAAGGAACCAAATATTGTACTGCCTTCTAAAGGTATCCAAGCATTATAAATTTGGGGTAAGGAATATTAATAAGAGCAGTACAGTATCTAAATAATATGCAACTTCCTCTCATATTAGAAGTTCAGGTTTGTATAATGTTGCTCCAAAGACTCTCCTTCAAATCAGTCATGTGCAGTCTGCATTGTACTGTACTGCTGAAATTTATTATTGCTCTTTATTTCAGTTACCATATTCTGAAACAACATTATACTATAACTGTAGTGCTTCATTGATTCAAAGTACAGGTACAAGTATATCAAACACTTAACTTGCATTTGATTATATTGTCCTGTAGTATCAATCCACCACATAAAATTGAATGAACCACCTTTAACCATCGTATATTGTTAGTTTCTATATACAGTAATTTGTTATGCAATATTTCCAATTAATTATTAATTTGTGGATAAAATTTTCTTTCTCTTTACATCTTTTCTCACTTCTATGAGCGATTGATATACCACAGCAGATCATCCATCCCCACACCGAACCAGTCCAGCATGGAAAGGGTCCACATACACAATACAGTATGGCAGTTTTACGACCTGACATACTTTCCAATACCAACCTTCCCTATTTTAGGAAGAATACCACTATAACCATTGGTCAACATTTTCATCATCAGTTGTATATTTCTACAGTGCTTGGACATCTTCAGAAGGCAGCTCCTGACATCTACAGTATTGTATAACACCCATCTACTACATATATTCAAGGGTGAGGTAGAACACTTCGTCCAGAGCCACAGCAAGCTGACAAGGCACAAGATAGTACATACCATATATAGGGCCGTATGCAATAACATTCACAGTGTACAGTATACGATGTTCTTGAATACGACCCATAGTTCTATTGTATATGTACCTCAAATTTTGACATTCCAAAAATTAACATTTTAAATGAACTTCAAACTACCTATTATATTTAATAAAACTGTTAAATGCACTATAAATCTCAAACATTATAATGATCGATCAGTATTACTTTCATCAAACCTTGCATACAGGAACGTTATATCATACCTGTAATTTCAGCAATCATACCTGAGAAATTTCAAATGAAACTACAGTAATATCTCAAACTTGAAGACCATCTCTACTTCATCCTCTATGACTTGGCAAAGATTCCTCATTTCTCTTAGATGTATTTGTATATCTAATACTGATTGGTTTGCATACATACAGTAGGAAATTCGAATCTTCTCAGTGGCAAAGGTTGAAGAATCAGGTTCCTGTAACTGAATATATATACCATTATTACTGTAGTACTGTACTCAGGATATATGGGATCCTTATGTCTTAATTGAGATTATTCGAGCACTCATGTCACTTGCTACAGAGAAATATCTTAATCTAAACTATAGTAAGTCAGAATACAGCTATATAATGTACTAGAAAAGAGTTTTGGCTTAAATTTATACATATTGTATATAGTTATTCAAAGTAGTAATGATGCTGGTAGAATCTTAGGTATTAATGAACAGAAACAAATTTACCTGTTACTTACTGGAAAAAAAAATTCCAAGTACTACCGTACCACTGAATAACTAAATGTGGTCAAGTTAATGTGACAAAATTAATATTCTAATGACTTTAATTGCATCCTTCATGGAAGGATAACTCATAACTTGAAGATAATAGTACCAAGTCCTAATTAAGTAAATTTTGGAAATCAGAAATCTAGAAACTATAATTAATATACATCATCAAAAAAATCCAAAATCCAGCAACTTGATACAAAAATGCTGAATTATAAATACAAGTCTTACAATCCCAGAGTAAAAATGCATGCACATCACCTGAAAAATATTAAATGCTGCAACTTGAATACTATCAGCTGCATCTCCAGATTAGTTTGAGTTATATACATCATCACCTGATATAACACGCATTAAGTGGGTGGGTTTATAGGAACGATGGTGAGGCGACACCTGCTGCTCTACTTCACGTTCACCTCAGCCACAAACTTGACCCTGTGGAATGATATATGAATTCATTGATAAATACTCAATGCACTTATTATATATTGGAAAAAAATATGGAATGCCTATTCAATAACAAGTGATCTACAGTCATCAATGACCACCATCATAATCACAGTAAATTTTTCCTACGAGTGATACACTTCAAGTTTTCTTTATAGTTTCATAAGCTATGCACCGAGGTAACACAATACCTAAAATCAAGCTATAGTACTGTACAATACTTAACACTATGCAATACAATCTTCAAGCTATTACTTATTCTTACATCATCATCATACTCGCATACTGTACATACATATACCAGGCCTTCATCTGGATGACAAGTATTTAAAAAAGAAGCAGATATATAATTGCCTTTTTCAGTGCATCTTCTTACTTACGTGCTGATATCTGGTGGTGGGGTGCAATAGTCATTATATGGGATGGAGTGGCTGGTTAGAAGGCGCTGAAGATCCCTAATGTAGTGGTCCTGGTGAGTGACATAGGAACGGTACTTTTCTACCTCAAGTTCCACCATCTGTCGGTTGCGTCGCTCCTCCAGCAATCGCTTGTCACTCGATGAACGTACTTGCATCACCATAGCTATGTACAAGGAGGAAGTGAATATTGGTTTGTCACATACATAGACTGTATTGACAGATGAAGACAAGGGAATGACATGATGGCCTAAATAGTTTAGAATAGCAGAAACGGTTGATCATTGATGAGACATGTAGAGAGAATTTAAGGCGGAGTTTGTAAAGAAGGTGTATGGAAGTGAAGTTGTGGGACGTGGTGTGAGAGGCAGACCACCGGTTAGATGGCAGAACAGAGTGGAAGAGTATGTAAAGGAAAGAAACGTAAGTGGCAGAGGAGGGTTTGAACAAGTAAGGAGGGAGAGTTGGAACAGGGAGAACTGGAGACACTTCTGCCATGGCCACCCCCTTGGAGGGAGTTCCCGAGGGGAACGAGGCATCAGAGCTATAGATAGATAGAGACTTAACAGAGGAGAGAAAAGACGGTTAGAATGAGAAGTGAATACAAAAGACAAATACATTTTAAAAAGTACATTTCCTGATACTGTAGTTCTTGTACAGCAGATTGAATGTATCTATACAAATCCAACAGTGTGGCAAGGCATCTGGTAACAGAGTATAATTCTACACTACACTTACTAGGGCTCTGTGAATACATCTGCCTAGCTGTAATAGGACTATCTAAAACTGCGTACTTTCCGGAAAAGAGCAAAGACACTAACTTTAAGAGACTAATGAGTTATATTCTGTCATACAAATTTAAAAATTAATGCTATGGTATAGAAACTCCTTGTAAGGTTACCCTGGGGGCAAATAGTGAATATACTGTATAGCTCCTTTGGGATGGAGTGATATGTTTTACAAATAAAACACTTTCAAAAGAGGTTTAACTGTTACTCTTTTAACTAGATCAGCCCATAAAGGGAGTTTCCACAAAGGAAATGTATTAGTCAATGGGAATGAGTTTCATATTTGTCTGTAACTCAACAATATGTAATTTTACTCAAATGATGGATACTAACCATTCTGGATGCGTACAATGCGCCAAAGCCTGAATACCACGATGAGGCCAGCACCTGAGTGGGCATCACGGGAGTGTAGGTAAACAGCATCAAGGCACACTGCCACCACCACCACAATGGCATCGAACACATCCCCCTGAAGTCAAACAAAATTATATAGTATGCAGTACTGTATGCATAAAATATAATACACAAAAATATGTACAGATTGCAGGTAAATATTTAAAAAGCATCATACACTGCTTCCAACAGTCATAAAAGAGGTCAAAGATATTAACAGGTTCATTTCCAGGTAACTAGAGCTAAGTATTGTATTGTAATTTATGGTATTCTTACAATTCTGCAATATCATGAATTTCCACTCCTACTAAAATGACACACCACCTTGTGGTCAAACAATATGCTGAAAGTGAAAATAAACTTAGATTCCAGTTAACGCATCCTAAAACTGTAATTGCCTATCTCTCTGACTCCCTTTTGGGGGTCTGAGCATCTGCACGGCTTCGGTCAACCAGATTTGGGACTGCTCTGCCAGACAGTCTGGGGAACTACTACAACAACAACTGGAACTTTTATCATGACAACATTTTTATTTAATTAGATGTACTCTGAGACACATTACTAATACAGTATGTACAGTACGGTACCATTTTTTAGAAATACCTATGCCAATTTAAAGTACATCATTAAAACTTTTCCACTAACAGCAATATGAAATTAATAGTTTAGAAATGGCAACACTTACATTCTAATCCTAGATGTCTCACTTTGGCTGGCTGGTGAGAAGTAAATGTTGCAAATTAATGAAGCAATGTACAGTACAGTATAATCTCTATCTATTTCAGAATATTTTTAATATGAAATAGCGTTAAGAAATATGTGAAACGGTATATGGAATCCACGTATAATATTGGCTTCGTAAGTAGATTTTGGATTTGTGGTACAGTAATTGTATCACTTAAGCTACAAAACAAAAACAGAAGTTGTTTTCATCCGATCTCATTATTTTGTAAGAAAAACAATAAGGCTACTATAAACATATTTTTATGTAAACAAACAAGTAGTAACAACAAGTAAAGCCCCTCCTTACCTTGCGGGTGAAAAAGTCAAAACGATAGGCATAAATCTTGAGGACTATCTCAAGAAGGAATAGTGCCAGGAGGCTGAGGGAGAGGGTGTGCAGTATAAAGGGTGCAGAAGAAGGTTTCCCTTCCATTTCCAGATCTAGAAGCAGCTCTGTGATGACCAGCAGTGTATCCAGCACCACCAGTACAACCACCACCACCTGACCAACAAGGGATAAACTACTGTAACCGTCACCTAAGCAAGGACATGGATAAAAATTGCATTCTATCTAAAGCATCTCTGTGTATTTAACAACCAGTTAGACAAGTAAAAATATTAATAATAAAGTCCCTGATGTTGAGCCAGTTGGCAATCACCTGAGCAAAATGTAGGAAGATTAGGTTTGCAGTCTAACTCCCTGATAAATATACTTGACGCTTATAAAAAAATCATTGGGTGACAACTCTTGTACTTACTGACTTATACTATATATTTTTTTTTTTAGGAGAAGCACTCCTGGTATTCACAGGTTATTAACTATGGTATTTCAGTTAATCAATAATCTACAGCCAATATCTATGGTCATGGATGCAAGACCAAAATCCCCTATGATCATCACTAAATCCCACCTCACCCTCCCTAAAAGGTACAGTTATCATTCCTCCACTCCCACCTGGCATCGTGTCGAACGTAGAAACTGCTGTAGCTGCTGTCGGAAAGAGGAACGTGACCGCAGTGCCAGGCCGTCTGAGGAGGTCGAGTCCAGGCTGTGAGTGTCCTGGGGTCCTCGTTCTTCTTCATCCATCAATCCTCCTCTCTTGTTCCACTCCATTATTACCTCTGGAAAATGAAGTTGACTTAATTTCATTGCACTGTATAGTATTTCCAAATCCACAATAAACACACACTCATTCATCAAAATTGGTTTGTCAATGAAACTGCAATATGGCAACCATTGGAAATGTTATAATGCAGAATCTGTTACACTACTATAATAGTAGTCTGCTCAGTACTCATGTCCTAATTAGGTTAGGTTATGTAAGGTTTGGATGGTAAAAAAAACATAACTATGAACAAGTTCATTATTATGTTCTTTGCATAATCCGGAATTATGTAAACTCCCAATTTCCCAGACTTCCCCCCAAAATTATAGGGTTAGGATAGGGGAATGAATTAATTAATGTCACAGAATAGAAATGTTATAAAAACCATTATACTTAAATCACGACATGAACTACAACAAAATACTGTATATATTTTCACTATGGTATCCTATAGTGGTACCTACTTTACCTTCACTTCTAATACTCTATCTGTACGTTACCTTAGTTGTCAAAGAGTCAAGAAGACAGGAGGGTATTTATTGAAAGAAATTACATTTTGCAGCAGTGTTGCCAGATCCTACTGGGTCCCAGTATTTTGCCCTAGTCATTTATTGTACTTTTATCACGATTATTTCCTGGTAGTTTGCCCAGGTTAGGTCCCGGTAGTCTGATGCGGTCAGGTCAGGTCAGGTAAGGTCAGGCTAATTTCAAAATGTCTCATTTGAATATCTTGAAAATGAGACATTTGCGGAGGAAATGCCATAAAGAAAATAGTCTTAGAATAGGTCTAAATTATCTTACTGGGTAATGAAGGTAGAAAACCCATACGGAATAACGGTAACTTAATTCAATATTTACAGATCTCACTACTCTGAGTTACTAACACACATACACAAATTATATACCATTTTCTTCATTATCCAGTTAGTGAATAACAATAACAATAAATTCATTAAATAAATAATGCATACGGTACCACCACCAGTAACCTCTACCTCTTCTTCTAGTCCTTAAATAAATAAATACCAGTAAATAAATAAATAATGCATAGGCCTACCACCACAAGTTACCTCTTCTTCTTCTTCTTCAACAATAGCCACTTCAACACTTTTCTTTCACTTTATTATGTATATTTACGCAGTGTTGTGTTACCTCAGATGGAGTATTCGGCTCCTTGTATCGTATGTCACCACTGCACTGCACGCCACCACCCCACTATTTCCCCAGATATATACCCTATATTTCCCTAGATATATGCCTAAAATTTCCCCAGATACATAGATCGCCGATGCACTCACCACTCGTGCATTGTGTTGGTGTTGGCTTGCAAACAATGACAATCTATGGTAAGCCACGTCACTGCTACTGTGTGTGGTTCATGTGGGTCTGAGAATCTGGTTATTCTGGGAGTTACATTTGATGCCAAACTGACTTTTGAGAGGCATGTTCGGTCAATCTCAAGGTCTGTTTTCCACAAGTTAGGTATAATGCGTAGAGCTTGGCTTGTGTTTGGAGATCACTCATTGTTACTGCGGTGTTACAACTCCTTTGTGTTGCCATTGATGGAAAACTGTTCTCCAGTGTGGTGTTCAGCAGCTGATTGCCATCTCAAGTTGCTGGATAGGATTGTTTCTAATGCTAATTTTCTTACCGGCGGTTTACTTGATTGTAATCTGAGTTACCGTCGTTCTGTTGCATCATTGTGCATGTTCTTCAAGATCCGAAGTAATGTGCTGCCTCCTCTTAATTCATCTCTGCCTCCTCTGTATGTTCCTGCTCATGTCACTCGTGGTGCATTGGATTCCTATATGCATTCTGTAGAACCTGTCAGTTTAGTCGATCGTTTGTCCTAGAGACCCTATAGGGTCTCTAGTTTGTCCCTAGGTCGGTGTCTCTGTGGAATGGCCTTGGTGATTCTGTATTTGATGGTGTAGGACAGGCTGACTTCAAGAGTTTTTATTAAGCTAACTGCGCATCTTTTTTTCTCTCTAAGCTGTCTTCTTTACTTCAGGTTAAATTCCATAAGGCTGCATGGGCTCCTCGGATTGATAGAATGATTGCATTATCTCCCAGCTTTGTGTCTCTGGTCTATTTTTAATAATAATAATAATAATATATTTTTTATAATACAAATAACTATTATAGGAAAATGAAAATACACATACATTATAAATCCCAAAGCCAGTCATGTCGATCAAAGACTTTCCTAAATTTGCCCACTACCCTAGAGTTGTCACTAAAACGGATCAAATTTCCCAATCTAGTGTAATTTCCTCAAAAGGGTCACCCCTGAATGGTTGGTTGGTTCGGAGGGTTTAGGCGTCGGCGGCGGGGCAGCGGGGCGGCGACGGCAGGGGCGACGAAAAAAAAATAATAAATCAAATAAAAATAATAATAAATAAAAAAATATTAATAATAAAAAAAAATGGTAAATTTACAGTAAACCTGGGTTCAGTAAAACGTATATATTAGTATGTTTTACCACTAATTAGGACCATTCTAAGACTATTTTCTTCAATGGTGTTTCTCTCGGAAATGCCCCGTTTTCGAGATATGCCCAGTTTTCATACCCCATACAAACTTGGGGGAGAGCCTGGGAATCCGGGGTTTTGGGTGGGAGAAAACATGCTGTACACTATGGCGTTGCCTTTAGACAAACTTGGGCTGCTGGAGTGGATTGGGACGAAAACGAAGGAAGAAGAGAAACGGTGATGAGGAAGGAATAGGAAAAGAAGAGAATTAGAGAAATACGCGGTGAATTTAATATAAAGAATAGAGACAATTAGATACCTTTAATATTACTACTTCATCTATAGCTAGGTCATCAAAACAACAATAAAAACTAAAAGAGAGAGAGAGAGAGAGAGAGAGAGAGAGAGAGAGAATGTCAACTTGGTATTGGGAATGTCTCAGGAGGTGACGACATATAGATAGACCTTTAGTCACCATCGGCTACGCTGACATAACATATTAAGGAACTGTGATGTAGCCTAGTCAGCAAATTGGAGGTAAATGAGTCCTTCAATATTGTCACAAAACACCACCTACTACTATAATGGAAGGAGCTTAACTTGTTTCGTGGCATAGTCAGGAGGAATTAGACGCCTCCAAATCACAGGGCCCATAATGTCTATATGGAGAACAGCTATACATGTATCCATTCTACGAGTAGGGGGTCTCTCTCTCTCTCTCTCTCTCTCTCTCTCTCTCAAATTACCTGCCAACACAGATTAACACACGCCACTTCAACGTAATAATAACGCAATGATGCAGTTTTAAGAAAGGTAACCGATCGACGCAATCAGAAAATTACTGTACAAACCAATTTTTTTTTACTTGTGCAAAACATAAACAGCTGGAAACCAATAATGGAAATAAAAGTAGTAGATCAGCTTCATCATCATTATCTAGGGAATATTTGAATTACGAGACTGCAATTTTTATTTTTATTTATTAACTAAAATAAATACTAGTAAATTAATAATCGAATAAATAAATAAATAAAGAGTATGTACAGAGTAAAGTGCATAATTATAGGCTACCACAACTCCCACCACTATCACCCCCACTACAACAATGATTAAACCACATCACAACCACTAACACCATCACAACAACCTTCACTACCACGACTATCACCATCACAACACCTACTACTACTACCACTACTACCACCACCACCACTAGAGCAACAACAACATACACTATCACCATCACAACAACACCTACTACTACTACTATTACTACTACCACCATCACAACAAAACAACAACACCACCACTACCACAACAACAACCTTCACCATCACACCACCACCACTACCACCACCGCCACCACCACCCCCATTCACTATCACACCAAAACAACAACATCTACCACCACCACCACCACCTACCTACACACTTCTGTCACTCCACATTTCCATATATACTAACCAACTCAGACCAACACAAGCCTCCCTAAATGCAAATGGTCTTAGCCAGGTCACCAGCAACTCGCCCCCCTTCAAATGGCAAGAGGCAGCATTGGGATATGGCCTGTCTCAACCACTACACGTCCCACTAAAGCCCCCCTCTGTCCGTACACATTGAGTCGCTATGTGTCATCTTCTATTATGGGTCAAACAAGTGTGTGTGTGTGTGTGTGTGTGTGTGTCCAGATAAGTGTGTGTGTGCGTGTGTGTGTGTCCATCCCGTGGCATGACTTAGCTGAACCCAAACAGCCACTCACTCACTCACTCCCTTTCACTTCTTCAACAGTTACTCCTTTCCTGCAGTTTTCTTCGTGCTTGCTTGCTGTCTCATCCATATCACTTATCACAGGCATCTTCTCCCTCGTCCTACCGTCCTTACAGGGTCTTCCAGGCTTATGGGGGGGAGGGGGTGGTGGTCTTCTTTTATCCTCAGTCTTTCAATACCACGAACAAAAAAAAATATCTAACTTCCTCCCTATTTTCCGGTCCTGCCAGTTCCCTCTTCTTTCCCTCACCTTATCTACCTATACCCTACCTACCCACCTATAACCTACCTACCTACCCACACCATCATCATCATCATCCTTTTCTATCACGTCTCTTCCTTTTCTATAGTTATTTTTCCTCCTTGCCTATCTCTGTTTTCTTTCCTGCTCTTCAATTCTCACTTACACCTTTACCTTCCTTCCTTCCATTGCCCATCTCACTCTCCTTAATCCCTACCTTCCTCCTCACCCTCATTAGGAGAAAAAGGGGGTCACAGTCACCCAGGTGAAACAAGTGTGTGTGTGTGTGTGTGTGTGTGTGTGTGTGTGTGTGTGTGTGTGTGAGATATATATATATATATATATATATATATATATATATATATATATAGAGAGAGAGAGAGAGAGAGAGAGACTGACTTTGTGTATGTGTATGTGTGTGTGACTTTATGTAACTGTGTATATGTGTGTGACTTTGTGTATAAATATATGTGCATCAGGGTCCAAGGAAGGTAAGGAAAGGAAAAGGAAGGAAAGGGAAGGGAAGGGAAGGGAAGGGAAGGGTGGCAGGCAGAGTAACTACACAAGATATCACCCCCACCAACTTTTTTTTTTTTTTTTTTAACCCCTCGCACCGATAAAAACACGAAAACACCAGACGTTAACCGACCATACGCATGCTAAGGGTCGCTAATAAGTGGCTGAGACTAACCCCTTGCTTAATGAAGTCCTCGGCCACCCACCCACCAGCAGAGAAAGAATAAATATACCGTCTTAGGAGTATATATATACACGCCTGAGGGACCAAACTTCCCCCTCATTCTTCTTTCCACTTGACGACATCCAGCAGGGGAGGGGTAATATGTATGTATGTATGTATGTATGTATGTATGTATGTATGTATGTATGTACAGTCTGAATAATAAATTGATTCACTCGAGTTGTTTGTATTCGTTGTATGTACACTCAGACACCAAAGTAAGTATCGTCTTGTTATTTTTTAGTTTTGTTTTACGTGTTTTTTTTTTTTTTTTTTTTTAACCTTTGGGAAGTTGCTATGTCACATTCTTTCTGAGTGAAGAGTTACTGAAATTACAGACACCAAAAAAAGTTTGAAAATAGGATGGAAAATGAATGTGCATGCAGTTGACAGCCTGAAATAAAGTACAAAATATGCTGACAAAAAAATGTTTACTGCCCCCCCTCTCTCTATACAAATACATAATACAATAAAGAAAAGAAAACGTTTAAATAGCTACCATTCTACTAAAAGCCTGTCATCTGGGTCTTGGTCTACAGAATGTTTAGTACGATATACACAATTCACTCCAAACGTTAAATTTATCTGGAATCTCAGCATGTGCCCTGTTTTAGGTTGGCTCCCTCCCCTCCTCCTCTCTCCTCCTAATTCTCTCTCCTCTCCTCTCCTCTCTCCTCCTCTCACCTGGCTCCCTCCCCTCCTTCTCTCTCTCCTCTCCTCTCATCCTCCTTCACTCCTCTCCTCTCCTCATCCCTCTCCTCTCCTCTGTCTGTGTGTGTGAGGAAGCTGAGGTTCCCTAGGGTCATCTGCCATTCACTCCCCTTCCTGACCTCTGTGTGCTCCCCGGCCAGTGAGGGGAGTCGGTCTGGTGTCCCTCGACGCAACCCAGACTCACAGGCCAAATCACCTGCTCCTTTTCCTTACCTTGATTTCAGTCCTTATATAACAGTTACTTTCCAATTTTTTTTTAACCAGGGTACATGTTGATGCTTCTTTCCCCTACCTGTTAATGCTCACTTTCCTTAGCTTGATTTCAGTCCTTATATCTTCCATCTTTCTTTACCTCCAGATAATATTTTGAATACTGTCAATATACAGAGCTTCCTTCACAACACACACATACACACCCACACACACACACACATACACACAAACACATACTTACACACACATACTTATACACATGCACACCCATATACTTCTACACACATACTTATACACATGCACACACACACCCACACACACACACAAACCACCTCCCCCCCCCCCCCACACACACACATACAGCCTGCAATCAACACCATTATAACCCCGTGTACGTATATCAAACCTTTTCCTTGATCCTGGTTCCCTGTCAAAGCTTCCCTCCCCTCGTTCACTCCAGTAAAGTTTTGGAGCCTTTTCCGTGGAGATTAATTAGCACTTCGTCCAGCTCATTTTTTTTTACCTTAATTCGAGTCCAGATTTAAAGGTGTATGGTTAAGGAGGTAATGGGGTTTATTTATAAGGTATTTTGTATGTAGGTGTATGTTTTTTTTTTTTTTTCTTAAGGATTTTTAAGGTATATATTTACATGCATCATAAATATTATACATAACGTACGCACACATACTTCTACACATGCACACACACACACATACACACTTACACACACACATATTTACATACACACACATACACACACACACACACACACACACACACACATTCTTCTCTAATTTCACTGATTGTCGACTATCACTAAATTTGCTGATTCTCGAAAATCACTTAATCGATTATTTTTTTATATTACTTAATTTGATGATTTTCGATAATAACGTAATTCATTGATTCCCGAAAAAACCCTGTGTGTGTGTGAAAAATCATACAAACACATATTCTCATTTACTTTCTCCTTCACACACACACACACACACACACACATTCTCCCTCACTTTCACTCTCTCTCTTTCTCCTTCACACACACCCACACACACACACTTGGTCTCTTATCAGTCTCTCTCGCTTCACAGCCTCTCTTCCTCCCAGCGTCCCTCTCACGACTACCAAACCAAACCCATCCCATCCCAACCCAACCCAACCCACCATGGTTCGCTGCTTCACTGCCACAAACCTTTCTTGGTCTTGTATAATGGAAAGCGGAGGGTCGCAGATATACTTCCATCCCCAGTCACCACCACCACCACCACCACCATCCCCAGTCCTCTCCACCACCTCCACCACCACCTCTACCACTTCCACCACTACCACCACCAGTCCTCACCACCACCTCCACCACCACCATCCCCAGTCCTCACCACCACCACCATCCCCAGTCCTCACCTCCACCACCACCACTACCACTACCACCACTACTACCACTACCACTACCACCACCAGTACTTGTAGAAGCGATTCCCTCTTAGCTTCCTTCTTTGTCCATGTTAAGAGGATGATGATAGCACTTTCTTGTGATTATAATTATGGATAGAAGGAAGGAAATATAGTTTTGTAGATATATATTATGGTTAGAAGGAAGGAAATATAGTCTTGAGTTTTGTGGATATATATTATGGATAGAAGGAAGGAAATATAGTCTTGAGTTTTGTGGATATATATTATGGTTAGAAGGAAGGAAATATAGTCTTGAGTTTTGTAGATATATATTATGGTTAGAAGGAAGGAAATATAGTCTTGAGTTTTGTGGATATATATTATGGATAGAAGGAAGGAAATATAGTCTTGAGTTTTGTAGATATATATTATGGATAGGAGGAAGGTATATAGGTTATTTCGTGGCATAGTTTGGAGGAATCATTAGTCTAACTCTCTTTCCTATTAAATTTCTTATATCTGTAAGGTTTTGCTTGCCAGTTACTGAAAGAAAGAAAACAATTTAATCAGAGAAAGAGAGAAAATGTTAAAAAATGATAAGCCATCACTATACAAGGTGAATAAAGGGGACTGATAACTTACACATACACACACACACACACACACACACACACACACACACACACACACACACACACACGTCAAGAGATGCTGTGTGTGTGTGTGTGTGTGTGTGTGTGTATGTGTGTGTGTGTGACAGAATGAAGTGTGTATATATATATGTGTGTGTGTGTGTGTGTGTGTGTGTGTGTGTGTGTGTGTGTGTGTGTGTGTGTGTGTGTGTGTGTGTGTGTGTGTGACAGAATGAAGTGTATATATATATATATATGTGTGTGTGTGTGTGTGTGTGTGTGTGTGTGTGTGTGTGTGTGTGTGTGTGTGTGTGTGTATGTGCGTCAACAGAAGGAGAGAGAACACACGGCTGAGTGAATACTGTCTTGATGGGCAAGTGAGGCACGACATCAGGCAAGAGACACGGTGCTTTTAGAATACAGTTATCAGTCAGTCTTTGTCCGTCTATGTGTGTGTGTGTGTGTGTGTGTGTGTGTGTGTGTGTGTGTGTGTGTGTGTGTGTGTGTGTGTGTGTGTGTGTGTGTGTTTCTCTATGACAATGTGTGTGTGTGTGTTTGTATGTATGTATGTGTGTGTGTGTGTGTATGTGTGTGTGTGTGTGTGTGTGTGTGTGTATGTGTTTGTCTTTCTTTATTCGTGTGTGTGTGTGTGTGTGTGTGTGTGTGTGTGTGTTTGGTTGCTTGGTTTCTCGGGTTCTTTTATCTCTTCTCTTTTCTTCTCGCTGTCTCTTTCTTTTCCCTATTTATCTGGATGCATTTGTTTGTGTATATATTTACTCTCTCGTATTCTATCTCATTCTGTGTCTCTGCCTCTCTCTTTATCTCACTTACTTATTCTCCCTCTCTCCCCATACTATTATACTTTCTCCCTCCCTCCTCCCCTCACTCTCTCTCATTTATTCTCCCTCCCTCCTTCCCCATACTATCATACTTTCTCCCTCCTTCCTTCCCTCCCTCTGCCTCTCTCCCTCTCACTCACTCTCACTCACTTATTCTACCCCTCCCTCTCACTCTCTCTCATTTATTCTCCCTCCCTCCTTCCCCATACTATCATACTTTCTCTCTCCTTCCCTCTCCCTCTCCCCCTCCCCCTCCACCACCACCACCATCACCCCTCATGACCTCCCCTCATCTCCACCTCCTCAGAAACCAACTTGCAGGGACTTGGGTCGTCACGTTGTCAAAACTTGGCTTGGGTTCCCGTCACCACATGGCCCTACTTGCTTCTTACCCCAACTTCTTCATGGATTTCCCACCTCACTTTATCATTGTAAGCACGGCCTCGGAGTTTCTCAGTCACACACACACACACACACATGCACCCTGCCAGCATTTTCGATTACATGCAGTCTTGTACAGTGTGTGTGTGTGTGTGTGTGTATGTGTGTGTGTGTGTGTGTGTGTGTGTGTGTGTGTGTGTGTGTGTGTGTGTGTGTGTGTGTGTGTGTGTGTGTGTGTGTGTCTCTGTCTCTGTCTCTCTCTCTCTCCCAATCTCAATCTCATAATCTCTCAATCTCCCTCGTTCAGTCTCTTTCACCATAATCTTTGAAATAACTGGACTATGAATTCCTGATGCATGCAGTAGCTTTTAAGAGTCCCTATACAGTGATGATGGACATAATAAAATAACCCTTTGGAGAGCTGCATGCACGTGTACCTCTTTGCTCGCTCGCTCCAGAAGTCGTGGTGAGAATTGGTCATATTATTCACTATCTGTCTGTCTGTCTCTCGTGGTCAGGCAAGTGTGGAATTAAGACTTCAAATTAATTCTCTCTTTTCATGTTTCATCTCTGGTGGACAGGGCATCTTACACACACAGACACACACACTCACACACACACACACACACACACACACACACACACACACACACACACACACACACACACACACACACACACACACACACACACACACCATCACACACAGAGTCCCTTAAACCGATGAGGGTGAATTCTGCGACCACCACGTCCTCTGCCAATTCAATTAGAGGCGTGCAATTATAATCAGTCTGCTTCAGGAGTTTCAGGGTGTGATTAGAGTAGTGTGACAGACAGACAGACACACAGACAAGAGTTTCAGGGTGTGAGTAGAGTAGTGTGACAGACAGACACACAGGCAGACAGACACACAGGCAGACAGACACAGGCAGAGAGATACACATACACAGAGAGATAGACAAACATACAGACACACAGGCAGACAGGCAAACAGACCCAGATGAAGAAATACAATGTTATCCTGTTGCCTGGAATAGTTTGGAGGAATCAGTTACACCAGATTTACCACTTAATTTTAGGTGTGTAATGTTCGTGGTATTTGTTTGTAGCATTAAATAAAAAGGGGGAAGTTTTGTGTTGGTAATTCTGGAGCAACTGAATCCTCCAAACTATTCCAAGCAACAGAACACCATTATTTTTGCACTTCAGGTCCTAGAAATTAATTAATGAGTCTCAAGTAGTCAGTGGCAACAAATTTATTAGTGTCAATTAATAAAAGCTGTGATCCCTGTGTTGTGGCTTCTGATTCCTCCTAACTATGCCACGAAACAACAAGCTCCTTTAATTTAGGGGGTATGGAAATATGGGGACAGGGGGGGGGGTTGGGAGGGTGCGGGAATAGAGGGACAGGCTTGGGGGGGTTATGGGGGTACAGGAATATAGGTTACAGGCTTTCTACCCACTCCAAGTCTGTCCCCTTATTCCCACACACCCCAGTTCTCTCCCCAAGCCTGTCCCCCTATTCCCGCACCCCCCAGTTCCCTCCCCAAGCCTGTCCCATATTCCCGCACCCCCTAGTTCCCCTCCCCCAAGCCTGTCCCCTACTCCCACACCCTTTTAATGTATGCACTGTTTCGTGGTAATGTTTGAAGGACTCACTAACCTACAATTATTTTCCGACTACATCAAGGGGGTCCTTAAATTACCGAGGGAAACAAGGGACATTAATTAACCCTTTTTAATTATTAATTTTCCAACACTACGGAGAGAAAAGATTTAAAATATATTCTGCTCAATAAAAAGAGTTCCTCCTACTGAATTTTAAACACCACAGACATATTGTAACTATTTATTAACCTATTTTTGATAAACTATTATAATATTATATTCCTTGTTTATTACTATAACTATTTTTTAGCTATTTTTGATAAACTATTATAATATCAAACTCCTTCTCTAATACTGTAACTATTTTTAACCTATTTTTGATAAACTATTATAATATTATATTCCTTCTCTAATACTATAACTATTTTTTAACCTATTTTTGATAAATTATTATAATACTAATTTCCTTCTCTAATACTGTAACTATTTTAAACCTATTTTTTTATGATAAACAATTATATATGCCTGCTTTATTAATGTGTAGGCTACATACATACATATATTTATTTATTTACTGCCCCCATGAATCGGCTCATATAATATTCATAGTTTCCAGCGGTTAGTTTATTCTCACTGTTATTATTAAGGATATGTTGTGGAAATGGGAGTGAGTCGTAGATTAAACAATTCACATGGAGAATTCTGACCAGTCTAAAAAATATGACATGACGGCCTAGGTGTTTACAGACTGTGTGTGTGTGTGTGTGTGTGTAGGTGTGTGTGTAGGTGTGTATGTGTGTGCGTATGTCTGTGTGTGTGTGTGGTTGTGTGTGGGTGTGTCTGTGTGTGGTTGTGTGTGTGTGTGTGTGAGTGTGTGTGTACAGTTAAAGGAGAAAGATCCTTCGTCATTTCAGCCTGGTCATCTCAATCCCAGTCACCTTCAACCAACCCCATGAAGTCACCTCACTACCTCAACCTAAGTCTCTTCAGTCCCTTCAGCCAATCCCATGAAGTCAACTCAATCTCACAAGCTAAGTCCCTTCAACCAACCCCAACCAACCCCAGTCAACACGGCCTCAAACCACGAATAAGACCAAACGAAAAGTCCCCAAGCTAAATTTTTAAGACGCCAGGTTATCTCCCAAAAGCTGATTTGGAGGGTAAAAAAAAATATATAAAATAAAAGTTTGTCTGCTTGCACTGAAATACGAACTCGCACACATTTACTTAGTTGAGTTAATACATCTCCAGTTTCCAGCAGTTCCCTTCACAGCAACTTGGCTTTCAAAACAAAATCGTGATCTCAGACTCGCCAAGCACAAAGTTTTGACAAATTGTAGTTATGATAAGGAAGGCAGGCATGATATTTCACAGTCTGCATGGTTATTTTTTTATTAATTAACGGTATGTATAGCTGTTTAATTAATTACTCGATTATTTTGACTTCCAGGATTCCCAGTTACTGAGTAAAATATTAAGAGGGTAATAAATACACTTTATTTTGGTTCACTGGAGTGCCTTGATTCCCCCAAAGTATGTCAGGAAACAATACCACATGAACAAAAATAATGGTGGGCCAGTTGCTCGAAATAGTTTGGAGGATTCGGTTGCTCCAGCTTTACCAACCAACACTGTACTCTCCCCTGAATGTGGTAATTCTTTTTTGTTACATTGGAGTGCCATGATTCCTCCAAAGTATGCCAGGAAACAGGACCAGAAGAGCAAAAATAATGGTGTTCTGTTGTTGCTTCGAATAGTTTAGAGGATTCGGTTGCTCCAGATTTACCAACACAAAACTTTCTCCTTAAGTAACGTATGAACTTTCTCCGTACCCAGACTGACTCTCATTCCAACTCAACTCAACCCAACCCAACCCAACCCACACCAACACAACCCAACCCAACCCAAACCAACCCAACACAACCCAACCCAACCCAACCCAACCCAACCCACACCAACACAACCCAACCCAACCCAAACCAACCCAACACAACACAACCCAACCCAAACCAACCCACACCAACCCAACCCAACCCAACCCAACCCAACCCAACCCAACTCAACCCCGGCGACACAACAAGGAGTAGGACTGTAGTGTAACCCTCTCTATGTCTGATTCTGTATACCTAAATGTTATCTGAACTTGGTGACTGACTGATTAGGAAAGCTTAAAAATATAGACATTATTAGATTGTAGTTTGTTAAATTTAACGTATAGAAAACCTAACTGTTATTATTTTGAGGTTAGTGATTAATTAGGAAAGCTTAAAAATATAGAAATGACTAGATTGTAGATTATTAAAGTTAACATAGAGAAACTTAAGTGTTATTTGAGGTTGGTGATGCATTAGGGGAGCTGAAAATAATATATAATACCTAAATTGTGGTTTAATAATAAATTGAAGGTATGATGATAGATAGGAGTTATAGTGATATATATATATGTGTGGTAGCGAGAAAATACAATTAACCAACATTTCATCCCTGACTGTATACTGCACACACACACACACACACACACACACACACACACACACACACACACACACACACACACACACACAGCAGATTACTCCATCAACACAACACAACACACACACACACAAACACACACAAAAACAAACACACACACACTCACACACTCACACACTCACTCACACACTCACTCACTCACACACACACACACACACACTCACACACACACACACACACACACACACACACACATACAAACTTGCGTACCCACAGCAGCAACAGTGTGGCTCTATATCACAAGCAGGGAAGCAGGTGGTGGAAGTGATGGTGAGGAGTGGGAGGGTGGGTGGCAGTAGTAGTAGTAGTAGGAGTAGGAGTAGGAGTAGGAGAGGTGAGTAAGAGGAAGTGAGCAGGTGGAGTGGGGGTGGAAGTGAGCAGGTGGTGGGGGATGAGGTGGAGGGGGATGAGGTAGAGGAAGTGAGCAGGTGGTGGGGGATAAGGTGGAGGAAGTGAGCAGGTGGTTCGGTGGAGGGGGATGAGGTGGAGGAAATGAGCAGGTGTAGTTGGGGTGAAAGTGGAGGTGGGGGGGTGGAGGGGTAAGCAGACTATACTATATTATTATTACATACCTTTAACACACGTGGAGATCAGTATTGCAACACACACACACACACACAGTAGATTACTCCATCAACACACACACACACTAATACACCAACAAACAAACACACACACACACACACACACACGTATATACGTTTAGTAATACGTATCATCCGTATTTATATCCAGTAACACGTAACATCCGTGTATTTATTTACCTGCCTGCCACACGTGTTCAATACCTTTCATTTTTTAATCACACTATCCGAATATAAATCTACCTACCGATACCTACGTTACAGAATCAGTACTTATACAATATTAATACACAACATTTCGTATATACCTGTCTGCTAGCGTTCACGAGTATTATTTTTATATATCATTTTAAATATATATCTATACTATATCTGCCTACCAACTCATGCATTTAATACTTACAATATTGATACACACCAATAGTTATATACCTGTCTGTCTGTCTGTCTGTCTGCCTTTCTGTATGTCTGTCTGTCTGTTTGCCCCCTGCTCATCTGCCTGTCTGCCTGCCTGCTTACCTATCTGCCTGCCTGCCTGCTTACCTATCTGCCTGCCTGTTTGTCTGTCTGTCTGCCTGTCTGTGTGTGTGTCTGTCTGTCTGTCTGTCTGCCTCCCGCCTTCTTACCTATCTACATATATGCCTGCCTGTCTGCCCCCCTGTCTGTCTGCCCCATGTCTATCTATCTGTCTGTCTGTGTGTGTGTCTGCCTACGTTCAATACTTTCAATACTGATACCTGATGATGATCCTCTGATAAGTTGGTGGTGTTTTGTGAGGAGTGATGGCCAACACCTGTCACCCACAATATAAAGAGCACACGTTTAGTTCCCTGCCTGTGATGGATGGCCAATAAAATATCTCTCTCCCTTTATCTCTCTATCTATCTGTTTGTCTATCTATCTGTCTGTCTATCTATCTATCTATTTATCTATCTATCTATCTATCTATCTATCTATCTATCTGTCTATCTATCTATCTATCTATCTATCTATCTATCTATCTATCTGTATTGCTCGACGTGTGTGTGTGTGTGTCAGCTGGCTAGGGACCATCGCAAAATGTTATGTTCCCCCCCCCTCACCCACCCACCCATAAAAAGAGTAGATATGTAAAAAATATATATATAAACAGAATGAAAGGAGTGAGGGAATGTTGTGGTCTGTCGATTTTTTGGTCACTGTTGTATCCATTTTTTTTTTTTTTTTTTTTAGTCTCCAGGGTGATATTTTTTTTTTTAATTTTTTTTTTTGGGGGGGGTTGTTTGGTTCGGTTTTGAGTTTTTCTGTGGTTGTCTCGATTAGTTTTGTGTGTGTGTGTGTGTTGTGTTGATGGAGTACTCTTCTGTGTGTGTGTGTGTGTGTTATGTTGTGTTGGTGTATTAGTGTGTGTGTTTGTGTGTGTGTGTGTGTGTGTGTGTGCGTTGGTGTATTAGTGTGTGCGTTGGTGTATTAGTGTGTGCGTGTATGTATATCTGTGTGTGAGTGTACCGGGTATGTATCTATGTGCGTAGTGTTCGTGTATGTGTGTGTATCAGATAGTCAGTCAGTCAGTGAGTGAGTGAGTGAGTGAGTGAGGCAGACATAAGGGTACCAACACCACCACCAACACCACCAACACCACCACACATTTCAACATCAAAATAACTACAGCAGCAAGGCATTTCGGCACGACAAAGCAAAAAGGCATGTAAACACAGACTCCATTCAACAAACAGGTACATACATACATACATACAGTAAGAGTTAGATACACGTATATACAGACAGGTGGCGTGTGTGGTGATCAAAACATACATACATACATACATACATACATGCATATACATACGTTGGTGTGTGGATTATTTAGATTTTCAGCTTTGATATATCAGCTTGGTTCGTTTTTGAGTGCTGTTCAGGACAAGGGGACAATAATGGTGGTGGTGATGGTGGTGGTGATGATGGTGATGGTGGTGGTGATGGTGATGGTGGTGGTGATGGTGGTGATGGTGGTGGTGGTGATGGTGGTGGTGATGGTGATGGTGGTAATGGTGATGGTGGTGATGGTGGTGGTGGTGGTGATGATGGTGGTGTTGGTATCTTTTACTTTCATGCGAGACAAACTTGAGTGTGTCAGTGTGTGTGTGTTAATCTCTGTCTTTCTGTCACTGTCTCCCCCTTTCTCTTTCCCCCACTCTCGCTCTCTCTCCCCATTTCTCTTCCCCCACTCTCTCTCTCTCCATTTCTCTTCCCCCCCCCCTCTCTCTCTCTCACCTCTTGGCAGTCTGGAGGCGAAGGTCCCCGGGGAAACTTTGCTGCCGCCAAAGTTACCATCAGGACTTGGCCAGTGACGCCACCTGAACCAAGAACCCCAAGTGACTGCTCAGAAGGCGCCACCACCAGAATTAAGAGAAGGAGGAGAAGGAGAAAGGAGGAGGAGGAGGAGGAGAAATGGGGAGAAAGGAGGGGAAGGAGGAGGTGAAATGGGGAGAAAGGAGGGGAAGGAGGAGGTGGTGGTGAGGTTGGGAGGGGTGGAAGAGGAGCAGCAGGAGAAAGGAGGTGGTGTTGGGAGAGGAAGGAGGGGAAGGAAGAGGAAGAGAAATGAGGTGAGGATAAGGAGGAGGAGGAAGAGGAAGGATGCAAAAATGGGAACGAGGAGGAAGAGAAAAGAGGCGAGGATGGGAAGGATAGAACTAGGAAGAGGAAGGATGCAAAGATGGGAACAAGCAGAAGGAGAAAAGAGGCGAGGATGGAGAAGATGGAACGAAGAGAAGGAAGAAGGATAGGGGTACATGTTAACAGGGGGAAGGAGGAAGAGAAAGAAGGTGAGGATAGGAAGGGAGGAAGAGAAAGAGGGCAAGGAAGGGAGGAGGAGAAAGAAGGTGAGGATAGGAATGGAGGAAGAGAAATGAGGCAAGAATGGGAGGAGTGGAAGGAATAGGAGGAGGAGGAGGAGGAAGGACTGTTGATTCGAATTTTCAACAACTCCTGGATACAGATTACAACAAGACCTGGATACAAATTTCTCCCTTCAGACCTGGATACAAATTTCAACCTTCAGACTTGGTGGATACAAATTTCAACAATACATAGTGGTGTTGTATGTGTGTGTGTACATAGTGGTGTGTGTGTATGTGTGTGTGAGTATGTATATGAGTGTGTACATAGTGGTTTGTGTGTGTGTGTGTGTGTGTGTGTGTGTGTGTGTGTGTGTGTGTGTGTGTGTGTGTGTGTGTGTGTGTGTGTGAGTGTGTACATAATCGTGTGTGTGTGTGTGTGTGTGTGTGTGTGTGTGTGTTGTGTCAGTGATGTTTCCTTCCACCACACACAGCAGGAGCAACACAGCCTCGTGACTCTGGGCCAGCCATGCACTTGGTAATTTACGTCCGCCTGCTGTGGAAGGTCCAATTTGGGAAGACAGGCCCTTCTCCTTCCTTCTCTCCCTCTCTCCTTCCTTCCTTCTCTCCATCCATTTCCCTCTTCCTCCATTTTCCTCCATTTCCCTCTTCCTTCCCTTCCCTTTCTCTCTTCCTCCCTCCATATCTACTTCAATTTCACTCTCCCTCCATTTCCCTCTCCCTTCCTTCCCTCCATTTCCCTTTCCCTTCCCTTTCTACCTCCATTTCCCAATCCATTTCCCTCCCCTCCATTTCCCTTTTTCTTCCCTTCCTACCTTCATTTCCCCATCCCTTCCTCCCTCCCTCGCTCCCCTCCCTCCCTTCCTTCCTGCCTCCCTCCACCCTCAGTTAAGGATGTGTGGGTTTGTTACAGTCTCTAGTTCCCAGGAAAAAAAAAAATAAACAAAGACCTCTGTGGTTATCTTATCAGCTTGAATAAACTTTGTACAGATGTTAAAGCCTAAGTCAGCCCCCCCTTCTCTCTCTCTCTCTCTCTCTCTCTCTCTCTCTCTCTCTCTCTCTCTCTCTCTCTCTCTCTCTCTCTCTCTCCACAGTATCATACACCACGAAAATGTATTATGAATAAGAACATACAGCATCATACACCATAAACAACACACACACTAAAGTATACAATATCATATACCCAAAAATATAAACAAATGAACAAGAAAATAAAAAATAAAAAATCAGGAAATCATTTAGTGAAGAGAACAAACAAACACAAAATCAAACACAAAATCACACACACACACACACAAAAGAGAATAATACAGAGAAGAGATCAAACAAACAAACCAACACACACACACAAACACACACACAAAGAAAAAAAGGAATCAGGCATGCAGGGAAGAGATCAAACAAACAAACAAACAAACCAACACAAAATCAAACACACACACACAAAAAAAAAAAAGGAAAAAAAAAAGAGAGAGAGAGAGGAGCATGCATTGAAGAGGGACTTGATAATATTCCCTGGAGGAGGCTGGCTTGCTGACCCTATCCACTCCCTCTTTCACAGTGTCTCCTCCAGGCTCACGTATTTTGTATAAGATTAATCCCGGCCAACAGCAGGAGGGAGGGAAGGGAGGGGTTTTGGAGCCAAGCCAGTATCCACACAACACAACACAACACAGCACAACACAGCACAACACGACACAACACAGCACAATATAGCATAGCACAACACATCACAGCACAACACAACACGACACAACACAACACAGCATAGTACAGCACAGCACAACACATCACATCACAGCACAACACAACATAGTACAACACAACACGACAAAGCACAGCACAACACAACACAACACAGAGAGAGTAGGAGAGGGAGAGACAGAGGTGGGTGAGATAGTTTTAAGAGCATGATGGTAAAGTTGGATGAAGAGATGATGATGATAGAAAAATGGTATAGATAATTTGGATGAAAGGCAGGGAACAGAGAAGTGATTGGATGACGGGAGAGAACGGATGAAAGGAAATAGTGTGGGTGGAAGAGAGGTGGGTGGAAGAGAGGTGGGTGGAGGAGAGGTGAGTAGGTGGGTAGGTGGGTGGAGGAGAGGTAGATGAAAGGAAGATGATGATGGTAGAGATATATAGGTAGGTAGGTAGGTAGGTGGGTAGGTAGGTAGGTAGGTAGTGGTGGTAGTGGTGGATAAAGGAGGCGATGGTGAGAGGAAATGACTACTATAATTCCCTACATTTATCAATAGTGGTGTTTCTCTGACCTATCTCTCTCTCTCTCTCTCTCTTTCTCTCTCTCTCTCTCTCTCTCTCTCTCTCTCTCTCTCTCTCTCTCTCATACACTTTAGATATCTCTCTCGCCCTCTCTTCTAATCAGATCACCCCGTGTGGACCGTAAGGTGTGTTGTGGTCTATGATTCTATGTAACTCTATGTAACTCTCTCTCTCTCACTTCTCTCTCTCGGTCAGCTACTCAGTCAGTCTCCCTGTGTGTGTGTGTGTGTGTGTGTGTGTGTGTGTGTGTGTGTGTGTGTGTGTGTGTGTGTATGTGCTGATGCAACGAACACTGCTCTAGGATAAGTGGATAAAAGAGGGTGGAAGGCTGGCAAGAAGCGGACGGATGGAGAGTGGAATGGGTGGTCTGGGAGGAGTGGAGACGCACGAGTGGGAACCAGGTGGAAGAGAGAGAAAATGAGGTGGAGGGAAGGAGGAAGGAAGGAAAAATGAGGTGGAGGGAAGAAGGAAGGAAGGAAAAAGTGGATGGCAAAGGAGGAAGGAAGGAAAAAGTGGATGGCAAAGGAGGAAGGAAAGGAGAAATTGAGGTGAAGGGAGGAAGGAAAGAAGGAGAGAATGAAAATGAGGTGGAGGGAGGATGGAAGGAAGGAGGGAATGAAAATGAGGTGGAGGGAGGATGGAAGGAAGGAGATAAATTGAGGTGGAAGGAAGAAGGAAGGAAGGAAGGAATGAAAATGAGGTGGAGGGAGGAAGGAAGGAAAAAGTGGAGGGAAAAGGAAAGATTGTTGGTGCAAAGAAGGAAGGAAAAAAGTGGAGGGAGAAAGGAAGAAAAATTGGTGAAAAAAAGGAAAGAAAAAAATAGAGGGAGGAATGAAAGAGTGATGGTACAAAAAAGGAAGAAAAAAATGGTGGGAGAAAGGGAGAAAAATTGGTGGAGGGATGGAAGGAAGGAAGGAAAAAAGTGGGTGAGAGAAAAATGAGAAAAAAATGGTGGAAGGAAGAAAGGATAAAGTAGTGGAGTAGGGAGGGAAGTACAGGATGGGGGGGAGGGGTGGTGAAGAGAGTAGGAAGTAGGGGAAGTGAGAGAAGAAAGAGGGAAGGAGGGAGAGAGGAAAGAACAAGGAGAGAGGAACGTAGAAGAAGGGATTGGAAGAAAGAGGAGGGAGAAAAGAAGGAAATAATAAAAGAAAGGAAGACAAGAAAGTAGAAGGAGGAGAGGGAGGGAAGAAAAAGGAGATAAATAAATACCTATGAGAGGGAAAGATGGAGGGAGAGAGAGAGGGAAATAAACAGTGGTGAGAGAAAGATGGAGGGAGAGAGGGAGAGAGGGAGGGAAAGATGGAAAGAGAGAGAGAGAGGGGGATGGAGAGAGGGAAAGAGGGAACGATGGACGAGGGAGAAGAGAGGGAAGAAGAACAGAGGGAAATAAACAGTAGTGCAAGAGAGAGAGAAAACAATGGAGGGAGGGAGGGAGGGAGAGAAAGAGAGAAAACTTGAGATGAGTATATAGGATATCAATGAGTATAGCTAAAACCATTACTTTATACACACACACACACACACACACACACACACACACACACACACACACACACACACACCTTGGATATCTTCAGTAAGGTATGACAAGGGTTTCAAATGTCAATACCATGCAGACACGAAAGGAAAGGTATAGGTGCAATCGTGTGTGTGTGTGTGTGTGTGTGTGTGTGTGTGTGTGTGTGTGTGTGTGTGTGTGTGCCGGAGTGTGAAATCATTGTGTGTGTGTGTGTGTGTGTGCGTGTGTGTAGCGGAGTGTGAAATCATTGTGTGTGTGTCTGTGTTAGTTTGTTTGTGTGTGTGTGTTGGAGTGTGAAATAATCATGTATGTATGTATGTACTGTATGCATGTATGTATATGTATGTACGTGTTAAATTCATCGTATGTTTATATGTGTGGAATAATAATAATAACAACAATAACAATAATAATAATAACAACAATAATAATCATAACAATAACAATAACAATAACAATAACAATAATAATAACAATAATAATAACAACAATAATAAAAACAATAATAACAACAATAACAATAAAAATAATAATAATAATAATAATAACACTATACTATACCCAAGGAACATAACATAACATAACATAACAGTACAGCCATTGCATCACACATTCTGTAGTCCTGGGGGAGGGGGGGTAGAGGGGGAGGGGGTAGAGGGGGGGTATAGGAGGGGAGGGGGGGTTGTGTGATTCCCAGGGTGGTGTAAACTTGCCCACGTTTTGAATAATTGTGAGTTTCTATATCCAGGTGGTGGGTGGGGAAACTTTATCACATTCTGAATTCTTCTATACAAAACTAATAATAATAATAATAATAATAATAATAATAATAATAATGATAAAAATAAAAATAAAAATAAAAATAATAATAATAATAATAATAATAATAATAATAATAATAATAATAATAATAATAATAATAATAATAATAATAATAATAATAATAATGATGATGATAATAATAATAACAATAATATTAACAATAATAATAATAATAATAATAATAATAATAATAATAATAATAATAATAATATGATAAAAACAAAACCACTACTACTACTACTACTAATAATAATAATAGTAATGATACAATAATAATAATGTTCAGTATCAAAGGATAAAAATTTGATTACCTAGATATTTATACTTCAGCAAAGTTCTTGTTGTTTGTTTGGTATAGTTTGTGTCCTTAGGCAAAGCAGTTATTCAGTTGTGTGTGTGTGTGTGTGTGTGTGTGTGTGTGTGTGAGTGTGTGTGTGTGTGTGTGTGTGTGTGTGTGTGTGTGTGTGTGTGTGTGTGTGTGTGTGTGTGTGTGTGTGTGTGTGTGTGTGTGTGTGTGTTGGACCTGGGATCCTCGCCTCATCCCTGCCCAAGTCACATAAAATACACATCAACAACACTCAGACCAGAACAGCTCACTCTCAACACACTCCCCTCTCTCTCTCTCTCTCTCTCTCTCTCTCTCTCTCTCTCTCTCTCTCTCTCTCCACACACACACACACACACAGGCCTTCCTCACTCTCTCACTCTCTCTCTACACACACACACACACATACGAGGCTCAAATTAGTATCACGGTCGACAACACACAAACGGATAAGGAAAGGCTACCTACCTACCTACCTACCTACCGACCCACCCACCTACCTACCTACCTATTTTACCTCCCTACCTACTGTGTATGAATATAATGTGTAATGAACTAGAACACAGACAAGAGTAAAAAAACAATAATAATAATAATAATAATAATAATAATAATAATAATAATAATAATAATAATAATAATAATAATAATAATAATAATAATAATAATAATAATAATAATAATAATAATAATAATAATAATAATAATAATAATAATAATAATATAATAATAATAATAATAATAACAATAATAATAATAATAATAATAATAATAATACAAATAAAAAATTGACAGAGGGAGGGAAATAATTTAGCCAACACAAAATAGGCTAAGAATTTCACAGTCTTAAAATACATACACTTTTCAACTTCCACTCATAAACCTCCCTATTTATAAACAAAACAAGATTTAGGTGTACTTTGAGGAAGTTTGGATACGGTATTGGAGGTGGGTGTATGCAAGGGAGGAAGTTTCGGAAGTGAAGCTAATTAGAGGAGGGAGGGAGGAAGGTTAGAAGTTGGAAGTGGCAAGGTGGAAGTCGGAAGTACAGGTAGAAGGAGGAAAGTTCAAAGTTGGGAGAGAAGGAGAAGGAGGAGGAGGAGGAAGAGAAGGAGGAGGAGGAGGACACAAGGGAAGAATGCTTGATGTTGTGTTGTGTTGAGGTGAGGTGAGGAACGAAGGTAGGAAGGAAGGAGCTCTTGTTGGTAAATTGGAAGACTATTCTAGATGCCTCTAAACTATACTATACCATACGGGGAAACTAACGAAACAGAATAGATTTAGGACAGACACACATATATACACACACACACATGGGTAGAGTTAAGGAAGGAATGAGGGAAGGAAGGAAGGAAATAACGAAGGCAATATGGAATGAATGAAGGAAATAAGTGAAGAAGGGAGGGAGGGATGAAGGAAGAAAGGAAATAATAAATGAAGGAAGGAAATGAGGAAGGAAGAAAGGAAATAAGGAATGAATAAATGAAATAAGGAAGGAAATAAAGAATGAAGGAAGGAAATAAGGAAGGAAGAAAGGAAATAAGTAATGAATGAATGAAATAAAGAATGAAGAAAGGAAATTAGGAAGGAAATAAAAAAGGGAGTGAGGAAGGAATGAGAAAAGGAAGGAAGGTGTTGATGAGGTTTGCTGTGGTGGCATAAAAGACAACCACTTCTGTCCCACGTCCCAGATGAAGGTCTCATTAACGACCCCCTCATGACTACACCCTAGTCACCATTACTACTCTTACTACTACTACGACTACCACTATTATTACTACTACTACCACTACTATTATTTCTTCTACTACTACTATTACTACACCTCAGTCACCATTACTACTGTTACTACTACGACTACCACTATTATTACTACTACTACCACTACTATTACTACTAATTCTGCTACTACTATTACCACTACTATTAATATCACCACATTACTACAACTACCACTACTATTACTACTACTATCAATTCTGCTACTACTACTACTATTACCACTACTACCACTGCTACTAATACCACCAACTCCACCATTACTACTACTAC
>JAWZYT010006669.1:0-17500 GCA_034508575.1 Petrolisthes manimaculis
TACCAGCCAATCAGAATGTTCCCAGACGCTTGCAAGGCTCCTCAAAACCCCTCACGTTGATTGGCAGACACAGATAGCGAATGGGTGGGGGGGGGGGGGTTGGGTGCCTTTATTTTTCCACCTCGTTCCGCCCACCCGTGTGCAGTCGCCCAGAAACTGCACTTAATACGATTGCTGGCGAAGGGATTAGATGCAAGCAGACGGATTTTATTATTGGCTTATTAGGTGGTCTGGCAGGTGTGTGTGTGTGTGTGTGTGTGTGTGTGTGTGTGTGTGTGTGTGTGGAAGGACGATGATGATGAAGCACGAGAGAGAGAGAGAGAGAGAGAGAGAGAGAGAGAGAGAGAGAGAGAGAGAGAGAGTGTGTGTGTGTGTGTGTGTGTGTGTGTGTGTGTGTGTGTGTGCGTGCGTGTGTGTGTGTGTGTGTTTGTTTGTTTTTGTGTGGGGATTATGAGGAAGAGGTTGTTGTTATAGATTTGTATGCATGTGTTTGACATATACTGTTTTTACTAATATTTTTTCTCTCCCACAGGTGAGTACACGAGACACAAGTTGAGACAGAAGGAGAAACACAAACTGAGGCCAAGAGTGAGTTGAATCATTTGTTGCGTAACAGACTATACTGAAGAAGGTATACATAGGATTATTTTATAGAGGAAAAATTATACCATTTCGCGAGTAATAATCATCGACAACCTTATGAAGTACGGTAGTTTTTTCAGGTTTTTCAGTTTTTTCAGTTTTTTTTTAAGTTTACTCTATTTATCCAGATGTAGTACTGTCACCTCTCTGGCTCTGATGCTGAACTTTGAGAATGATGTTTGGTGAATGATTCGTGATACTTACTGCTGTTGGACAGTAAACCATGAAAATCTCACTCAGAAGAAATAATCACGTCATATTCACGATGACATTACTCCAGAGATTGTAATTTTGATGAATGTTTATATGTAGAATATAGTAGTTTCGTTGGTATATAGGTAGGTAGTTAGGTAGGTAGGCAGGTATTACTATATGTGTGTATGTATGTATGTATGTATGTGTCTCTGGTGTTGGTGGTGGCTGGTGTCAGGCAGGAATTCAGTAAGCAGTGGTGGTGGTGTTGTGCGCCATGGGGGGAGTGGGAGGGGGTGTCAGGGGGGGCAGGAGGAGGGGGGCGTCGGGGTGTCACACTGAGTGGCAGACACGGAGGCGGCATTCACACGTCTTAACCACACATGTAACCTGGAATGTAATTGGTCGACGGGAAGAGAGAGAGAGAGAGAGAGAGAGAGAGAAAGAGAGAGAGAGAGAGAGAGATGAAGAGAGAGAGAGAGAGGTGGTTGTTGATTTTTAATTGTTATCGTCAGTGGTAGAGAAACCTTAAGAGTGAGAGGAAGGGAAGTTTGGGTGAGGGGAGTGATGAGGGGAGAGAACACGGTGGAGGATAACAGGATGGGTATGGGTGTGGGTGTGGATGTGGGTGTGGGGAGAATTAGGTCAGGGCGTTAGAAAGGGGAGAAGGGGAAGTGGTAGAGACGATCAAAGGGAAACTGTAGGATGTATAAGAGTGTATAAAGATGTGAGGGAGTAGATTAGGATGTTGGAGGGAAGAAAGGGAGGTAGGTAGGGGAGATAGAGCAAGATGGATGAGTGAGTGAATAAGGGCGTTGAGTTGGAATAGTAAGGAGGAGGAGGTGGAGGATGAGGTGAGGATGAGGAGGAGAAGGATGAGGTGAGGGTGAGGACAGTGAGGGTGTTGTTGTTGTTGTTGTTGTTGTCGTCCCTGGTGTAGGTGTTGGGACTGACGACAATATAATTATAGAGTTAGGAGGAGACGCTTCAGAATAATATAATAATAGAATCTCATATGAATCCAAGACTCTCCTCACTCGTCGATCTGTCCACCTCTCCCTCCCCTTCCCCTTCCCCTACCCTTCCCCCTTCCCCTTCCCCTTCCCTTCCCTACCCTTCACTTCCCCTACCCTTCCCCTTCCCCTACCCTTCCCCTTCCACTTCTCTTACCCCTACCCTTCCACTTCCACTTCCCCTTACCCTTCCACTTCCCCTTACCCTTCCCCTTCCTACCCATCCACTTCCCCTACCCTTACCCTTCCCCTTCCCTCCCTCCCCTCCCCTTCCCTTCCCCTCCCCTACCCTTCCCCTTCCCCTCACCCTTCCCCTTCCCCTCCAGACGTATTACCCTTGAGAGGATAAAACAGTACCAAAATAATACTAATATAATATTTATTTTCCATAACACTCTGTTTGGGATGAATCGTTTGGTTTCATCATATTTTGTGCGTCCATACTTCTGTCGTTTGGTGCTTCATATTAAATTTTGTGTTGGTCTAATCCCCTTATTCACTCATGTGGTATATAAAAAAAATTCGTGTTGGAAAGTGTATAATTGTAATGAAGTGGAGTGGACTTATTAACATTAAATAAAACAAAAATTCTATTATCTTTATCAGTATGAACTAACATAATAATTCTCGGAGCTGATTTGTCTGTTTTCTGCCACCAATGTTAACATAATTAACACATAATGAATAACCCCCATCCTGGAAATAAAGGGTGGAATTGGGATCTTGATAATGATTATAATGATGGCGAGGAAGAGTAATTAAAAATGACGCTTCAGGATGTAAAATCATGGAAACACAACATACGATAATGACTACATGTATGTACAGTTGGACACATGAATTGGTGATACAGCCCAGGTGAAAGACACTTGTCCCATTAGAGTAACCAGTGTCTAATATCAGATACTTGCTTTTTATTACCATCCTCAAGACTGACCTCTGCCCCTGATGTCTCCTAATTGGCACTAAAAGGAACTTGATATTGGGAGAAATTGACCATCTTTCACTTGGGGCTGTACCACGAATTAATGTATCCAACTGTACATAGGATAACCAAGAGCAACCCGAAGGTGTTAATAACGAGCCGTAGATGGGAATTAATATGCTTGGGACGGCACGTAGGAGGTGTCCCTGGCACGCCATTACACGGACGCTGTGGTGCACGGAGCGGAAGGGGCACGCCGGGTGGTATGTGTCGTTGGGGGGGGGGAGGGGGGAAGGGGGCAGTGGGAGGTTACGGTGAACGAATTGGGGTTAGTTTGTCAGTAGAGGTATAGTAGTAGGTTATAAAGGTTATATATAGTAGGTAGAGGGTTGTACTCAATGTGGTGGTAATGGTCTACATTATACATCTATACGTGGGTTTTATTGATGGAAGTTACAGGTGATACTATATGCATTTTAAATAATGTGATGAAGTGTGTAGTACAGTTATGGATTGGTATGTATGAGTTTCCTAAAATTGTAGAGACATATTGCTCGCAGTTTGATATATACGTGTTAATATTCAGAGTGATGGAGGCAGAACTGAAAAATAAATGTGAATCTGGTATGCTGGCTAGAATTTGAAATAACTTTCAGGCACGGAGATGACATGGACACACACATATATATATATACCAGTATATACATATATATATATATTATAAAGTTATGCAGTTCTTAGAGAAATATAAATGAAACAGTATAGTGTATTGTTAATATTATAATGCGAGTATAATGTTGAAATATATTAGAATGGGTGAAAATGAAATAAGATTGTCAGAATTCTTTATTATATTTCAAGTCTCATGTATTATACTTTCATAATTGTTTTTGTTTCATAATATTCCAATTCTTCAATTCTTACTTCTTTACCCTTCGTTAATCTCTCTCTCTCTCTCTCTCTCTCTCTCTCTCTCTCTCTCTCTCTCTCTCTCTCTCGCTCGCTCCTTTCCATTCACTATCTTAATCCTCTCCGTGTATTTTTTTAACTCCTTTCCCTTATTGGTATTGGCCTTCTGGTGTGTCTGTGTACTAGTTGCCGTGGCCAGCACCCATAACCAGCCGCTGTGAGGTGATATGATCTCAGAGTGTCGTGTGGCTGGAGCGGAAGGGAAGGGAAGGAGGTTGAATACTGTTTGAAATGCTAAGTAGGTGTGACAAAATATAAGGAGAAAACTTGACTTTATACACTGAAAGAATTGTGGCCCACCTTGGAGATCCATGCAATTATAAACTTTCTAGTGCAACATTGAATTATTATAATGTATATAATAATCAAGTAAGTAATTATTCAACAATTGACTTACCTTACCCGGTTTTTATTAATTAACCTTAATTGTGTTGGCTCAAAGAAGGTTTCAGAGGTTAAATTATTCCCCTTCATTGCAAGTTCCTTTTTTGTCAACATATTTATTTTTAATGTGAGGTCTTCCGATATGAATGCATTTATAAATTATAGGATGAAAGGATATGGTGTATGAAACAACCATTCACAATCGCTTAACTATATTTATTGAAATTTCCAGTAAACCAACATGAAATCAATTAATATAGTCACACACGTTCACTCATCCACACGCAAAACTAGCTAACTAAATACTAAAGTTACCCTCTTAATATGACTCCCGTTTTCTATCGGTCGGAGTCGTGTTGTCCTCGTTGTTTTCCTTCGAGTACAATATATATTTTTCTTAAGTGTTCAGTCGATTTTCTATATATTTCCATTTTCTATGTGTTTCTATTTTTCTATGTTCATTATTTCTGTTCTTCATTTTTCTATGTTTCCATTTTTTCTATGTCTCCTTTTTCTATGTCTCACCTCAGTTAATTTTCAATGTCACATCATAATTTATCACTCGTCATATCCACGTGAATGAGTGGACGAGAGCGAATATTACGTGTGTAACCAAGGTGTTACATTCCCCAAACACTCGTAATTTTATGGTGCTATTTCCTGACCCCTACTCAATTACTTTAATCAATAAATATAAATCTAATAATACGAGTTCCAGTATCTATGTGATTAAGTTTCCTATTTTCACATAGACACCAGTTCTTCACATCTGTAATTTTCAAAGTCACACACATGGCACTCGTTTTCTATAATATTACACCAAGTAGGATGCAGAACGCTACATTGGCATAAAACCTTACCTCGTATCATTTGCTTTTCTGTTGCAAGTAACGACAACAAGAGTGACTCCGTGAAGCACTAGAGAAAAACTGGTGAATGGCACCGAGAATATTCTGGCATTCACTGTCAGACCTGCGTGTTACGTAAAGAGACGAGAGGTAGAGAGAGCCACGTACGTGTTACAAGATGGTGAAGCCGAACTCGGAGTTCAAAATATTCACGTATGAGAGTTTTTCTATACTCATACATGAATTGTCCTCCCACTCGCAATTTTCAATGTTCAACACACACCCAGCACTCGATCACGAATCATTAGTATGCCGAAACTAATGAATTCGACCATTGTAGGCTGCTACTCCACGAGAGGCTAGAGCGCCACGAGGCTACGTGTATGCTGAATACGAGCAGGAGATGAACTGAAGTTTAAATCATGAGAAATCCCAGCCAGGCTATAAGCTCCTCCCCCAAGCTACCAACGTCTGGATCGATATACAGGCGCCGCACACAATAGTTTGAATCCTACTGTCTGTCTGACTAGAACCTCATATTATACACATTCACACACACCCAGCCATACATGCAATTGTAATGACGCCACGTAAATTAATCATGGTAATTATCCTCTTCACGAATCATATGGAGATTTTAAAAGAATAACTGTGTGTACGCAAAAATCAATATTAATAAGCCACGAGTGAGAAAACGAATGATTTAACGGCTACAGAGAGGGAGAAACACAAGCTCAAACAGGAACTCTGTCTCCCGTTCACCACACACACTCCTGCCTTTCGTTTTCTCAACCGCTAGGCTACGGCTATTAAAGCATTATTCCTATACTTAATTGATTAATATGTCACGATCAAATTTGACTCGTGACATTCGCACAAACACAAAGACATTGCTCCATGCGATGTCTCGACTCGTGAAGGGCTACAGCGCATTGCATGTATAACTTTACACAATACTCATCCACACTTCACTCACTCATGTATGTGTCAAATGAATATCACAGGTACAATTTCACGGTTGCCAATGAGTGAAAAACTCCATACATTTACGTTAGCTTTCAATTCTATGGAGAAACTCCGAAGCAAAGTGAATGTCCCTGGAAATTATTCTTGTACAATTTGTACACATTTAAGCAAGGAATATTTGTGTGTTGTATGAATTACATTGTGTAGTTGTTATATCATTTGTAAGAAAATAAATGCAATAAATATTCTGGAAGGCAAATATATATTAATCAATCATCCAAGACTCGAATCAGGGATAACCGCTGGAACCCAAGTCTTGGAAGACCCAATGCAATATCCAAACATCAGACCGAGGTGAACCACCAAATCTGAGTTTGGATAAATTGGTACAAAATGCAATACATATATATTAGTTAATCATCCGAGCCTCGGAAAGGGGAGCCCCTCCAAATCCGAGCCTTGGATAAGGTTTGTGCTCGTTGCACTCAGAGACAATAACAATAACGAGCGAGATAACCAGGGAACGCTCCACCAACTGGTTATCTCCGTACGAAGAGGTTAACTTCGCTACTTCGATACGAATTAATATATACTCGCTTGTTTCTAACTCCTATGTTGCATTTCCTTCCATTGCACATTTTCTTACATTGTCTCACGTCGAGACACGAGGACACCTGTCCCAAATTTTCACTGACAAACTGTGGTCGTATGTGAATTGAATGTTACATTTCGCATTTTGCGCTGTCTCAGACATCGAGACACGAGGACACCTGTCCTAAATTTCACATCGACAACTGTGGTCGTATGTGGAGTAAATATTAATAATACATTGCGCATGTTGCGCTGTCTCAACCATAGAGACACGAGGACACCTGTCCTAAATTTCACACCGACAAACTGTGGTCGTATGTGTAGTAAATATACATATTGAGCATCTTGCTCTGTCTCAACATCGAGACATGAGGACACCTGTCCTAAATTTCACATACTCACTTTGGACATAAGTGTAATAAATTCCCATTCTGTTTCGGGAACCACAAAAATTACGATAGCATTAATCATGCCTACCGAGAGAAATATTTGCCAACACTGTCTAACACAGACACCAGGACACCTGTCCTAAATATCACATTGACATCTTTGGTCATATGTGGAGTGAATTCCCTTTCTTCAGGAACCACTAAAGTTACAGTAGCATTAATTCATGCCTACCGCTAGAAAAAATTGGCATTACGCCGTCTCAACATCGAGACACCAGGACATCTGTCCTAAATTCACATAGACATTTGGTCATATGTGGAGTGAATTCCCTTGTTTCGGGAACCACTAACATAACAGTAGCATTAATCAATCATGCCTACTGTTAGAGAAAAATTGGCCACGTACTAGGTTTAACAATACACGCTGCTCTGGTGATGTTACAACAACCTGTACAAAATGTGGTCATAAAAGAAGCACACCCATGTCGGGTTGTGTAGTACTTCTTACCTTGATATGCCAAGCGTTGTGCTTAAAGCATAAATCCTTGAACGGTAGCATGTATAAAATATTTCCTGTCATTTCTATTGCCTTAATTTCTGGACAATTATATCCTAACTTTCTCGTGGAAGTGTGAATGTGTGGGACTGGAATTTCAATGCAAAGATCGAGGAGCCCCACGTTGGGCGCCACTGTGACAAAATATAAGGAGAGACTCGACTCGCCATTGTGACAAAATAAAGAAGGTTTCAGAGGTTAAATTATTCCCCTTCATTGCAAGTTCCTTTTTTGTCAACATATTTATTTTTAATGTGAGGTCTTCCGATATGAATGCATTTATAAATTATAGGATGAAAGGATATGGTGTATGAAACAACCATTCACAATCGCTTAACTATATTTATTGAAATTTCCAGTAAACCAACATGAAATCAATTAATATAGTCACACACGTTCACTCATCCACACGCAAAACTAGCTAACTAAATACTAAAGTTACCCTCTTAATATGACTCCCGTTTTCTATCGGTCGGAGTCGTGTTGTCCTCGTTGTTTTCCTTCGAGTACAATATATATTTTTCTTAAGTGTTCAGTCGATTTTCTATATATTTCCATTTTCTATGTGTTTCTATTTTTCTATGTTCATTATTTCTGTTCTTCATTTTTCTATGTTTCCATTTTTTCTATGTCTCCTTTTTCTATGTCTCACCTCAGTTAATTTTCAATGTCACATCATAATTTATCACTCGTCATATCCACGTGAATGAGTGGACGAGAGCGAATATTACGTGTGTAACCAAGGTGTTACATTCCCCAAACACTCGTAATTTTATGGTGCTATTTCCTGACCCCTACTCAATTACTTTAATCAATAAATATAAATCTAATAATACGAGTTCCAGTATCTATGTGATTAAGTTTCCTATTTTCACATAGACACCAGTTCTTCACATCTGTAATTTTCAAAGTCACACACATGGCACTCGTTTTCTATAATATTACACCAAGTAGGATGCAGAACGCTACATTGGCATAAAACCTTACCTCGTATCATTTGCTTTTCTGTTGCAAGTAACGACAACAAGAGTGACTCCGTGAAGCACTAGAGAAAAACTGGTGAATGGCACCGAGAATATTCTGGCATTCACTGTCAGACCTGCGTGTTACGTAAAGAGACGAGAGGTAGAGAGAGCCACGTACGTGTTACAAGATGGTGAAGCCGAACTCGGAGTTCAAAATATTCACGTATGAGAGTTTTTCTATACTCATACATGAATTGTCCTCCCACTCGCAATTTTCAATGTTCAACACACACCCAGCACTCGATCACGAATCATTAGTATGCCGAAACTAATGAATTCGACCATTGTAGGCTGCTACTCCACGAGAGGCTAGAGCGCCACGAGGCTACGTGTATGCTGAATACGAGCAGGAGATGAACTGAAGTTTAAATCATGAGAAATCCCAGCCAGGCTATAAGCTCCTCCCCCAAGCTACCAACGTCTGGATCGATATACAGGCGCCGCACACAATAGTTTGAATCCTACTGTCTGTCTGACTAGAACCTCATATTATACACATTCACACACACCCAGCCATACATGCAATTGTAATGACGCCACGTAAATTAATCATGGTAATTATCCTCTTCACGAATCATATGGAGATTTTAAAAGAATAACTGTGTGTACGCAAAAATCAATATTAATAAGCCACGAGTGAGAAAACGAATGATTTAACGGCTACAGAGAGGGAGAAACACAAGCTCAAACAGGAACTCTGTCTCCCGTTCACCACACACACTCCTGCCTTTCGTTTTCTCAACCGCTAGGCTACGGCTATTAAAGCATTATTCCTATACTTAATTGATTAATATGTCACGATCAAATTTGACTCGTGACATTCGCACAAACACAAAGACATTGCTCCATGCGATGTCTCGACTCGTGAAGGGCTACAGCGCATTGCATGTATAACTTTACACAATACTCATCCACACTTCACTCACTCATGTATGTGTCAAATGAATATCACAGGTACAATTTCACGGTTGCCAATGAGTGAAAAACTCCATACATTTACGTTAGCTTTCAATTCTATGGAGAAACTCCGAAGCAAAGTGAATGTCCCTGGAAATTATTCTTGTACAATTTGTACACATTTAAGCAAGGAATATTTGTGTGTTGTATGAATTACATTGTGTAGTTGTTATATCATTTGTAAGAAAATAAATGCAATAAATATTCTGGAAGGCAAATATATATTAATCAATCATCCAAGACTCGAATCAGGGATAACCGCTGGAACCCAAGTCTTGGAAGACCCAATGCAATATCCAAACATCAGACCGAGGTGAACCACCAAATCTGAGTTTGGATAAATTGGTACAAAATGCAATACATATATATTAGTTAATCATCCGAGCCTCGGAAAGGGGAGCCCCTCCAAATCCGAGCCTTGGATAAGGTTTGTGCTCGTTGCACTCAGAGACAATAACAATAACGAGCGAGATAACCAGGGAACGCTCCACCAACTGGTTATCTCCGTACGAAGAGGTTAACTTCGCTACTTCGATACGAATTAATATATACTCGCTTGTTTCTAACTCCTATGTTGCATTTCCTTCCATTGCACATTTTCTTACATTGTCTCACGTCGAGACACGAGGACACCTGTCCCAAATTTTCACTGACAAACTGTGGTCGTATGTGAATTGAATGTTACATTTCGCATTTTGCGCTGTCTCAGACATCGAGACACGAGGACACCTGTCCTAAATTTCACATCGACAACTGTGGTCGTATGTGGAGTAAATATTAATAATACATTGCGCATGTTGCGCTGTCTCAACCATAGAGACACGAGGACACCTGTCCTAAATTTCACACCGACAAACTGTGGTCGTATGTGTAGTAAATATACATATTGAGCATCTTGCTCTGTCTCAACATCGAGACATGAGGACACCTGTCCTAAATTTCACATACTCACTTTGGACATAAGTGTAATAAATTCCCATTCTGTTTCGGGAACCACAAAAATTACGATAGCATTAATCATGCCTACCGAGAGAAATATTTGCCAACACTGTCTAACACAGACACCAGGACACCTGTCCTAAATATCACATTGACATCTTTGGTCATATGTGGAGTGAATTCCCTTTCTTCAGGAACCACTAAAGTTACAGTAGCATTAATTCATGCCTACCGCTAGAAAAAATTGGCATTACGCCGTCTCAACATCGAGACACCAGGACATCTGTCCTAAATTCACATAGACATTTGGTCATATGTGGAGTGAATTCCCTTGTTTCGGGAACCACTAACATAACAGTAGCATTAATCAATCATGCCTACTGTTAGAGAAAAATTGGCCACGTACTAGGTTTAACAATACACGCTGCTCTGGTGATGTTACAACAACCTGTACAAAATGTGGTCATAAAAGAAGCACACCCATGTCGGGTTGTGTAGTACTTCTTACCTTGATATGCCAAGCGTTGTGCTTAAAGCATAAATCCTTGAACGGTAGCATGTATAAAATATTTCCTGTCATTTCTATTGCCTTAATTTCTGGACAATTATATCCTAACTTTCTCGTGGAAGTGTGAATGTGTGGGACTGGAATTTCAATGCAAAGATCGAGGAGCCCCACGTTGGGCGCCACTGTGACAAAATATAAGGAGAGACTCGACTCGCCATTGTGACAAAATAAAGAAGGTTTCAGAGGTTAAATTATTCCCCTTCATTGCAAGTTCCTTTTTTGTCAACATATTTATTTTTAATGTGAGGTCTTCCGATATGAATGCATTTATAAATTATAGGATGAAAGGATATGGTGTATGAAACAACCATTCACAATCGCTTAACTATATTTATTGAAATTTCCAGTAAACCAACATGAAATCAATTAATATAGTCACACACGTTCACTCATCCACACGCAAAACTAGCTAACTAAATACTAAAGTTACCCTCTTAATATGACTCCCGTTTTCTATCGGTCGGAGTCGTGTTGTCCTCGTTGTTTTCCTTCGAGTACAATATATATTTTTCTTAAGTGTTCAGTCGATTTTCTATATATTTCCATTTTCTATGTGTTTCTATTTTTCTATGTTCATTATTTCTGTTCTTCATTTTTCTATGTTTCCATTTTTTCTATGTCTCCTTTTTCTATGTCTCACCTCAGTTAATTTTCAATGTCACATCATAATTTATCACTCGTCATATCCACGTGAATGAGTGGACGAGAGCGAATATTACGTGTGTAACCAAGGTGTTACATTCCCCAAACACTCGTAATTTTATGGTGCTATTTCCTGACCCCTACTCAATTACTTTAATCAATAAATATAAATCTAATAATACGAGTTCCAGTATCTATGTGATTAAGTTTCCTATTTTCACATAGACACCAGTTCTTCACATCTGTAATTTTCAAAGTCACACACATGGCACTCGTTTTCTATAATATTACACCAAGTAGGATGCAGAACGCTACATTGGCATAAAACCTTACCTCGTATCATTTGCTTTTCTGTTGCAAGTAACGACAACAAGAGTGACTCCGTGAAGCACTAGAGAAAAACTGGTGAATGGCACCGAGAATATTCTGGCATTCACTGTCAGACCTGCGTGTTACGTAAAGAGACGAGAGGTAGAGAGAGCCACGTACGTGTTACAAGATGGTGAAGCCGAACTCGGAGTTCAAAATATTCACGTATGAGAGTTTTTCTATACTCATACATGAATTGTCCTCCCACTCGCAATTTTCAATGTTCAACACACACCCAGCACTCGATCACGAATCATTAGTATGCCGAAACTAATGAATTCGACCATTGTAGGCTGCTACTCCACGAGAGGCTAGAGCGCCACGAGGCTACGTGTATGCTGAATACGAGCAGGAGATGAACTGAAGTTTAAATCATGAGAAATCCCAGCCAGGCTATAAGCTCCTCCCCCAAGCTACCAACGTCTGGATCGATATACAGGCGCCGCACACAATAGTTTGAATCCTACTGTCTGTCTGACTAGAACCTCATATTATACACATTCACACACACCCAGCCATACATGCAATTGTAATGACGCCACGTAAATTAATCATGGTAATTATCCTCTTCACGAATCATATGGAGATTTTAAAAGAATAACTGTGTGTACGCAAAAATCAATATTAATAAGCCACGAGTGAGAAAACGAATGATTTAACGGCTACAGAGAGGGAGAAACACAAGCTCAAACAGGAACTCTGTCTCCCGTTCACCACACACACTCCTGCCTTTCGTTTTCTCAACCGCTAGGCTACGGCTATTAAAGCATTATTCCTATACTTAATTGATTAATATGTCACGATCAAATTTGACTCGTGACAGTAGGGTAAGCTTACTTCGAATACCCGTTCTCCCTCCTCTCTTTCCCTCACACACTCTTCATCATTATCTCTCTCTCTCTCTCTCTCTCTCTCTCTCTCTCTCTCTCTCTATATATATATATATATATATATATATATATATATATATATATATATATATATATATATATATATATATATATATATATAAAATTGTCAATAATAATAATTTCTTGAATTATTAACACTTATTAAATTTTCATTTATATATGTAGTACAAAACAGATCCCCAATCGTCTACTGAAGTGATTGTCTGTTTTCTGGCACAGTTTGAAGTATTCGATAAGCCTTTCATTTCGACAACATGAGATGACCCAGTTACCGAGGAAAAAATATATCACTACTTGCTCACACATACAGAGAGAGAGAGAGAGAGAGAGAGAGAGAGAGAGAGAGAAAGAGAGAGAGAGAGAAAGAAAGAGAGAGGTCCCGGATGGTCTCAGAGGACGGGTCTTAAGAGATGGTGGCAAGATCAGAGAAAGACGAGTAAAGGCTTGTAGGAGATGAGTGGGAGCCCTGGCAGATGGGATGCTGGAAGGGGTAGTAGTAGTGGTAGTGGTGAAAAATAAAAATAAAAAGATAGGGGGATGGGTAGTGGAAGGAAGGGAAGGGCCTGCCATATGAAAAGAAGATCAAAAGGGAGAGGCATACAAAGAAGGAAGGAAGGAAAGGAGGGAAAAAGGGTGGAAGAGTTGGGAAAGATGAATTGTAAGAAGGGTTATGGATTATGAATGAAAAAACGTCAAAGTGGAGATTAGGGATATGTAGGGTAGGAAGGAAGGAAGGAAGGAAGAGATAAATGTAGGGTAGGAAGGAAGGAAGAAAGGAAGGAAGGAAGGAAGGAAGGAAGGAAGGAAAGAAGAGATAAATATGAGGAAGGGAAAGGGGTAGAAGCCAATAAGTAGATAAGAGGAATGGTGAGAAGCAAAGAGGAAAAGAGGAAGAGGAGAGTTGAGGAGAAAATAGAATAAGTGTTGGGGAAAAAAGGAAAAAGAGGGTACCGTATAAAATAGTGTGAGAAATTAGGGGAGAGGAAGATTAATTAAGAAGAGAAAACTGAAATAGTGAATGGTGAATTTACGATGAGGGAAGTAAGTGAAAAAGAGAGAACTGGTAGGGAATGTCAAGTTAAAGAACACTGAACTTGAAGGGAAATGAGAAAAGAAAGAATAAACACATACACAGAGGTGAATATGAAGGGAAAGAACAATTAGAATGAGAGAGAGAGAGAGAGAGAGAGAGAGAGAGAGAGAGAGAGAGAGAGAGAGAGAGGAGAAACACATGAGAAAGAGGGTGAGAGTCCCAAGAGAGAGGGGAGGAGGAGGGAAGGAAGAAAACATTGCCAGTGAATTAAAGAGAAACAGAACGCAATGAAAAACAAAGAATATTTAAAAGATGAATGTAAAATTAAGACTTTAGTAAACCAATGATTGCTACACTTCTTAATTTATGATAATAGTAAATTTACGAGATGATTTAATTCCTCTATATAATGAGTGAAGAGAGTAAAATTATATATAAAAAACATAGGCAATTACACTTCAGTATATCTAAAAACACTTAACTTAGGTCATGCGAGAACAGATTAATTAAAACTTCGTGGTTAGGTTAAGTTAGGTTAGGTTAGGTTAGGTTAGGTTAGGTTAGGTTAGGTTAGGTTTTGGTGCTCGTGAATTCTTTTTGAGAGCAGATTTGAGTTTTTTTTTTTTTTTTTTTGGGGGGGGGGAGGGGGGTAAAATTGAAAGAGTATTTATTTCTAACCCATAGAACTTCAGTTGTTGTTTTTTTCATCCAACAATATATACAGACAGATAGACTGACAGACAGACAGACAGAAAAACAGGCAGACATTCAGACTGACAGAAAACAGACACATAAACAGACAAACAGGCAGACAGACAGACAAACAGGCAGACATTCAGACAGACAGATAAACAGGCAGACATTCAGACAGACAGAAAAACAGACACATAGACAGACAGACAAACAGACAGATGAAACGTGACTTTGAAAACGAGCTGTAAGGGGAGAGAAAAAAAAATGAAAACAAAGAAAGAGAAAAGACACCACCGAAGAGGGGAGAGACGACAGGGAAAAGAAAATAAAATAAAAGAAAGAGAACAGAGAAGAAAGGCAGAGTGAGGGAGAGTGACACAAAAAGTAAAAAATCAAGGAGGGAATACAGGGGAATAAGGGAAATTAGGATAACAAGAGAAAGAGAGATAGCTAGATAGATAGATAGATAGATAGAGAGAGAGAGAGAGAGAGAGAGAGAGAGAGAGAGAGAGAGAGAGAGAGAGAGACGATGAGATAAAGAGACAAAACAAGCTAAATAAACACAAGACATGGAACAACAATAATTAAATGACCCTAAAATCCCGTCAAGGAGAAAAGGATGGACCACTGGAGAAACTATTATTATCACTTATATTCACAGGAGCCAACAAGAACTGCTGGGGGGGATGGAGTGGGGTGGGTGGTAGTGGTGATGGTGGTAGTGGAGATGGTAGGGAGGTAGTGGTGGGTGGTAGTAGTGGGATGGTGGAGTTAGTGGTGGTAGTGGTGGTGGTGGTGAAAGGGTAGAAGTGGTATTGGTAGAGATGGAAGAGTAGTGGTGATGGAAGGATAGTGGTGGTAGTAGTGATGATGGAAAGGTAGTGGTGATAGAAGGATAGTGGTGGTGGAAGAGTAGTAGTGGTGGAAGAAAGGGTTAGGCCCGGAAGATAAGAGGGTCTCCTGAGCCGGTGAATCCTTTAAGGGCGAATCCATAAAGACAATAAGGAGAATTAACGACTCTAAATCATCGGAAACTGGTCGGGTATTGGATTAAATGTCTCGTTAACTCCATTTTCTTATGTAATTCAGCCTCGTTGTGGTTTTTTATAGGACAGTTTCTTTCTCGTGTAGGAATTGATTTTGTTTTCTTATTTTCTTCCTCCAGTGTGTGTGTTTGTGTGTGTGTGTGTGTGTACATTAGAGCCTTGTATCATTACATACTTTCAAGTCCAGATTAATTACAGTGCGTTTATAAATTTGTATCATTTTCATTTCTGTATCTTAATCAGTTTCTGTATCTTTGTGTTTATATCTTTAACTATTCATGACGAACACCACAAACCCATATAGCCTAGGTCATCCATCCAGCCAGGAAATAGTAATAGAAACACTGAATATTTTTTTCCGTGTTGGCAAGATTCCTAACCTATTCACTCCCTACCCTCTCCTCCCCTCCCCTCTCCTCCCCTCTCCTCCCCTCACCTCCCCTCTCCTCACATCACCTCACGTTATCACAACCTGTAGATACCTAACGTTGGCTGGCTGGCATCTGGGGAGCGAGCTTGTGCACATGTCTACGGAGGAAACTCGACCATTTCCCTCTTGTCAACCTTTCCGGAAACATTAATACGGGAAAAAAAAAATGATGGGATGAAAAAATAAAAATAAATGATGCATGGTGAATAAAAAGCCGCCCGGTGAGGGAATGGAGAAATAAAGAGAGACGTGATCTGAACATGAACTGAGATTGAAGAGAGCTTGAGGGAACTTGGTGTTGGTCATCTCTCTCTCTCTCTCTCTCTCTCTCTCTCTCCTCTCCTCTCTCTCTCTCTCTCTCTCTCTCTTTCTTTCAAATTTCCAACGCTTTCTATATCTCTATTTTCCCCTCCTTTTCCTCCACTCCTGCCCTCCTTTTCCTCCACTCCTCCCCACCTTTTCCTCCACTCCTGCCCTCCTTTTCCTCCACTCCTGCCCTCCTTTTCCTCCACTCCTGCCCTCCTTTACCTCCACTCCTGCCCTCCTTTTCCTCCACTCCTCCCCACCCTTTCCTCCACTTTTCCTCGCCTTTTCCTCCACTCCTGCCCTCCCTTTTCCTCCACTCTTACCCTCCATTTCCTCCACTCCTGCCCTCCTTTTCCTCCACACCTGCCTCCCTTTACCTACACTGCTCCCCTCCATTTCCTCCACTCCTGCCCTCCTTTTCCTCCACTCCTCCCCTCCTTTTCCTCCACTCTCTTTTCCTCCCGTCCTCACAAAGCGGCCATAAGTTTACATTTGTCTGTGAAACGAGACAATCCAAGGGTGTCAGCGGAACCTCAGTCCTCCCTGCCTTGTCTTCCTCATTTTCATTGTCTTCCTCATTTTCATTGTCTTCCTCACTTGTCTTCCTCATTTTCATTGTCTTCCTCCCTCCCTTGTCTTCCTCATTTTCATTGTCTTCCTCCCTCCCTGGTCTTCCTCTTGTCTTCTTCGCTTTCTTCCTCCCTTGTCTTCCTGTCTTCCTTGCCTTCCTCCTCTTCTTTGTCTTCCTCATTTTCCTCTCTTCCTTTTTTCTTCTCCCTTGTTTTCCTCTTGTCTTTATCTCTTCCTTGTCTTCTTCTCTTCCCTATCGTTCTCTTGTCTTCAATCTTCCTCCGCCCATTGTTGTCCTCTCATCCTATAATTCCTTGTCTTCCTCTTTTCCTTATTCCTTGCTTCCTTGCCTTCCTATCTTGACTTTCCCTTATCATTGTCTTCCTTTTGTCTTCATTTCTTCTTTAATTCCTCTCTTCCTTCTCTACCTCTCTTCCTTGTTTTCCTCTCTTGTCTTCCTCTCTTCCTTGTTTTCCTTTTCATCCTCTTGTCTTTCCTGTCCCTCTCGCCCTTGCCCACTTTTCCTCACTTCCTGT
>JAWZYT010006670.1:0-17026 GCA_034508575.1 Petrolisthes manimaculis
GAATATCAGAAGAGTTTTGTTATTATTATTATTTTATTGTTATCATTGTTATTATTATTATTATTATTATTACTATCATTATCATTATCATTATTATTATTATTATTATCATTATCATTATCATTATCATTATCATTATCATTATTATTATTATTATTATTATTATTATTAGATTATATCATTATTACGTTATCAACATTACAACTATCATCATTAACTACATATCAATATCAACATCATTACCATTTGAGAGAAGGACAAAACTCACAAATTAAAACAATGAAAATCCTCAACAATTATATAAACATTAGGATAGAGAGAAAACCAAAGAGTCCAACTAACCAACCAACCAACCAACCAAGTCAGCCAACATCCCGTTATCCAAATCTCCCTCCACCCTCGTGTCTCTAAACCTCTGGTGGGGGTGGGGGGGGGGGGCAGTGTCGTAAAGTTTAGGGGGGGGGAGGGGTGGCAGAGGGAGGTAGTGGTGGGGGGGGGGCGGGGAGGGGTTTAGGGGGCGAGTTACGAGCAGCGGTCAGCCACTTGCAGGATTGTCAGCGTATCCCCCCTTCTCTCTGTATCCCTTTTCTCCCCCCCCCCCCTCTCTTTCCCCTCCCCCCTTTCTCCCTTCCCCCCTTCTCTCCTTCCCTTTCTCCCCCCTTCTCTCCCATCCCCCTCCCCTCTCTCCTATATCACCTTCCTACACCCCTTTCTTTCTCTCTTCCTCCTCTTTTTTTCCTCTCACTTCTTCCTTTCTCTCCTTACCTCTTTCTCCCTTCTTCAACCCCCTTCCTTCACTCTTCCTCCTTTTTTATTTTCTCTCCCATCTCTCCCTCCTTTCTTTCCTCTTCCTCTCTTCTTCCACCCCCTCCTTCTCTCTTGCTCCTCTCTTTTTTCTCTCCTTCCTCTTCCTCCATTTCTTCTTCCTCTCCCAAGCAGTCATCTCACGGATTGACAACTGTTGCTCAAAACCTAAAGACTCTCTCCTCACTCTCACTCTCTCTCCCTTCACTCTCACTCTCTCTCCCTTCACTCTCATTCATTTCTCCTCTCTCCCTCACTCTCATTCATTCCCTCACTCTCCCTTCACTCTCACTCTCTCTCCCTTCACTCTTATGCATTCCCTCACTTTCTCTCACTTTCTCTCCCTTTCCTCTCATTCATTCCCTCACTCTCTCCTCAGTCTCATTCCCTCCCCTTTCACTCTCATTCATTCGTCCCCCCTCTCCTCACTCTCATTCATTCCCACACTCTCTCCCCTCACTCTCACTCATTCCACCCCTCTCCCCTCACTTTCCCTCATGCCCTCCCTCTCACTCATATTCTCCCCTCACTCACTCACTCACATCCACCCTTCACACCCTCCAAACAATTCCAAGCAACAGAAACACCATTATTTATTTATATTTGTTCATCTGGTCCTGTTTCCTGGCATACTTTGGAGGAATCAAGATATTCCAATGTACCATAAAGAAACTCTCCACTTTTATGTATGGAAGTGATCGTAGTGAAATGGAATGGTGTCAGTCTGTGTGTGTTTATTTATGTTAGGGAGGGTTGGTTGGCTCTGGTCTTTCTATCTCTATTTCTATCTATGTATCTGTCTCTGTCTCTGTCTCTGTCTCTGTTTCTGTCTCTGTCTCTGTCTCTGTTTCTGTTTCTGTCTCGATCTATGTGTCTATCTCTATCTCACTTTTTTTCTCTATTTCTATCTGTGTCTCTCTACTTCATATTTAAGCAGGCTTTCTACCACCCTATCTCTCTCTCTCTCTCTCTCTCTCTCTCTCTCTCTCTCTCTCTCTCTCTCTCTCTCTCTCTCTCTCTCTCTCTCTCTCTCGTCCACATTCCCAAGGGCAACTCTCAGCTCAGGGCCAGAACTTAAGCCCTTGATGTGGTGATTAGGAGTTAAGGGCTTCAGTAGGTAAGGGTGGGGGTCATGGTGGGGGTAAGGGGGGGGGGGGGAATGGGGAAGGGAGGGGGGTGGAGGTGAGGGATTTTTTTTTTGGGGGGGGAAGGGAAAGAGGAGGAGAGGGTGTGGGGGCATTGGAAGTAGAAAATGGAAAGGGAAAAAGAGAGAGAGAGAGAGAGAGAGAGAGTGAGAGAGAGAGAGAGTGAGAGAGAGAGAAATGGTGATGAAGGTAGTAGAGAAAGGAGAGGATTTTCGCCACTATTGGATATTGGAGAGAAAGAGGAGGAGGAAGAGGAGGAGGAGGAGGAGGAGGAGGAGGAGGAGGAGGAGGAGGGATGCCGATGGTGGGTGAAGGAAGGGAAAGATAAGATAATGAGAGAAAGAGGGGAACAGGAGAATAATTTGTAAAGAGAGAGGGGAAGGGGAGGACAATATACAAACAGGGAGAGGGAGAGGAGATCAGGGAAGTAGATGAAAGGGGAGATAAGAACAGGAGAGAATGAGAGTAATAGAAGGAAAATTTGTAAAGAGAAAAAGGAAGAGAAGGAGAATAATTGCAGAAGAAGATGAACAAAAGACGAGGATAAGATGAACAGGGAAATAGGGGGGAAGGGGAAGACAAGGAAATAAATAAAAATGACTAGAGAAAGATACAGAGACGAAAATATAAAGAGGAGAAAGAGATAAAAAAAAGAGATAAAATATTACAATAATAAAAATACCAATGAAATAGAATCAGAGGAGATTCTTTTGTTGGTGAATTGGAAGGACTCTGATTCCTTCAAAACATACCACGAAACAGAGAACCCCTATTAGTACCATTGATGGCTTCTGTTTTGTGATATAACTAGGAGGAATCAGTAGCCTTCTAATTCAATTACGAAATCTTAGCCCCTTTTTGGTCAAGGTCAAGTATTTTTTTATTTTTTATATATGTATTCAAATTTAGGTCATCTGTTTTAAATTAAGGCATATAAGGTCAGAGGTCAATGTTGTAGGTATAGCGTATTAGGTCATTGTCAAAGGTCAGTTTTGTAGGTGTAAGGGTTGGAGGTCAAATGCAAAGGTCAAAGGTCAGGTCAATGTCATAGGTGACAGAACAGGGTCAATAATGAGTGAAAGGTCAGGATATAAGTTGAAGGAGGTCAAAGGTCAGGTCTGTATTGTAGGTGAAAGGTCAGGATCAATAGCCAATGTCGTGGATGAAAAGTTGGAGTCAGAGGTCACAAAACAGGGTCAATGATGAAGGTCAAAAGGTCAGGTATGTATGTATCGTAGGTATAAGAATGGTCAGGCAGGATATAAGGTGAAGGAGGCACAAGGTCAGGTATGTATGTATGGAGTCCTTAAAACAGTGCCACGTGACAAACAAAGAAGCAAACAAACAAACAAACACCACCAACTCGTGGTGAAGGAAGTGTTTGTTTCGTGGGACAGAGAGAAAAAATAGTAGTAGTAGTAGTAGTAGTAGTATTCAGAAAAAGAACAAAATCGCATCTGTAGAAAAACAAAACAAAACAAAAAACAAAATAACATCGATGGTGAGTTTCTAGTTATGGTCACACACACATACACACATACACACATATATACAGAAAAAAAAAAAAAACAGATCCCCCTCACATAATTCCTTTTACTTACGTTTCTTTATTTTCGGTATTTATGTATTCATTCATTTATTTGGCTTATTTAATGTTCAATGTCCAGAAACAAAATGCCATTACCTTTTCTACTGTCTATTTTTATTTATTTTTTGGCTAGCTTTATTTATTTTTTATTATTATTATTGATACGGGTCTATAGATATACTGTAGTCGGTGAATTGGAGGCTCCTGATTCCTCCTATTCGCCGACAGACCCCTTCAGAAGAAACATAGAACAGCAGTACAGCTAATTTAGGGAATAATACAAATAGGAAATGATCAAAACCAGACATAAATATATACTGTAAAATTCCTGCCACAACTTCTGTCATACTCTTTTAATTAAGAGGCTAGTACAGTGTTGGTAAATCTGGAGCAAAGTGATTCCTCCAAAGTATTCCAAGCGACAGACAGGCCATCAATTATGTGTAATTAATTAATCTGGCCCTGTTTCCTGGCATACTTTGGAGGAATCGAGGCTCTCTATGTCACCAAAAGTATACTAACCTCTTAAGGGGAAAGTTCTCTTTTTGGTGAATTGGAAGCTCTATGAATCCTCCAATCTAATCCAGGCAACAGAACCCCTTCAGTGTCTCTAGTAGGGAAATCTGTTGCCCGAAGTAGTTTGGATGATTCATAGATCTCCAGTTTACCATCACGAGGAGTTTTTCCCTTTAATTAAGCCTTTAGGAATGACAAAAGAGTTCATACAATTCTTTCATAGTTTTATTAGACAGCATCAAAAACCTCAACCCAAACCCACACCCCACACCCTAAACACCTCTCTATGATCTACTCTAAATGTCCTGCTAGCCTCCTTTACCTCCAGGAATGAGATGAGTTTGCAGTTTGTTTTTATTTTAGTATATAATAATGTTATCGAGCAACAAACAGCAGAAAATAAAAATAAAGGGAGAAAATGTAAAAAAATCAACAACCAACAACAACTTCTACTACTACTACTACTACTGCTACTACTACTACTGCTACTACTGCTACTACTGCTACTACTACTACTACTACTACTACTACTACTACTATTACTACTATTACTACTACCACTACTACTACTACTACTACTAATACTAATACTATTACTACTACTACTACTACTACTACTACTACTACTACTACTACTACTACTACTACTACTACTACTACAACCACCGCCACTTTATCTACAGTACAATATTTCCCTTTTAACCTCTCTACTACCTCCTCTCTCTTCCCTTTCATCTTCTCTGTCCACCTCTCTACTACTCCACTGGCAAGGAGGAGGAAGAGGAGGAGAACGCCTATATCTGCGAGGAAGGAGGTGAGCTGTCGCCCATCCTCCAAGCTGAAGCCGAGGCGGAGGCAAGTTTAAAAGTCCCCCTCATCATCATCTCAAACGAAGGCTCATGCTGCTTTGCACATGCAGGTTTTATATGATATGGATGAGGATGGTTGTTGGGGCCAGAGTCAATACCAACAACATAAACAGTACCAGCAGTGTCAGGCAATCAGTTAGTTCTACAGTCAGTCAGTCGTCTCCTAATGATGATAAAGATGTTGATGTTTGTTTAATTAAGGGGAGGAGGGGATGCTTTTGGTACTTTGGAAAAACTTGATTCCTTTCAAACTATGCCAGGTAACAGGCCCCAGGTTAACAGTATCAATAATGGACTGTTTGTTGCTTGCGATATTTACGAGAGGAATCAGTTGCTCTAGATACCAACACAGTAATCTCTGCCCCCTTGATTAGGTGATGCTCCCTAACCCTCCCGAACCAATCTTTCACTTATTTAGAGTAGAATTTAATGCCTTCCACAGAGCTGGGTCATATCAATCATTATTATAACCCACTGGAATAACATAAAGGTGGTACTCCTTCCCCACAAGACTATAATATAATAATGACGAGTCGAGGTTGAGAGAATGTGACAACTGTATCAACTCAATACTCTTCATGTTACCAGTACAATACAGTAGTGAGCTTTGCATCTACAGCACCCACCCACCCACCCACTCACTCACTCACTCATTAACCCTTGACAGACGGATATAAATGTAACCTATATACACGACTGTACTATTTGTCGCGATGGTTATTAATTCATTCAGGAGGATAAGGGAGCATCTCTCAAATACTTGGAGACGAATAAAGTAATGGTTGATAGGGTACCAGACGGTCTCCAAACCCGATGGCTTGGTACTTTGTCATCTGTTGCTATGCCAGACAACAAGCAAATCAATCAATATTCTGAATTCAGTGACTTAAAACACATTAATTAGATGAGACATAACAACCACCTCTAATCTACTTCAAAATTCTCTTGGAGATTATATTAGTCTACTGTCATAAATATAATAATAGAGTAAATGATAATAATAAATGGAGATAATATATACCTACACTCATAAATATAGCAATATATAGTAATGATATATAGTAAATGATAAAAATAAATGAAGATTGTATAACCCTACAGTTATAAATACAGTAATAGAGTAATAAATTGAAATTATATAAGCCTACAGTCATAAATAAATATAGCAAAAGAATAAATAAATAATAATAAATGGTGTAAAAATAAATATATCTCGGCATAGCATCAGATTGGACCATTTGGTTTATGAAGATCCGTGTTCACAATGACACTGTTTCTGACTCTGGCCCTGAGAGTGAGGAGGGTTTGTACAGTCACAGGTAGAAATTATAATGGTCCACCCGACGAGATGACACCACTCCCACATGTTTATACTTTTATCATTAATTAAATCATATTCATAGGTAATTTTTTTCTCATATGGAACGGAATTTTTTTGGGGGTGTGTACATACATAAGGTTTTCTTCGGTCCTGTCAGTACTGCCTCACATATCCAACCAATCATTTGTATTTTTCCTCTACTTCACTTTTTCCTCCACCTCAAACCCTTTATATCTTTCCTCCAACCCATCTTTCCTCCACCTCAAACCCTTTCTATTTTTCCTTCAATCCAATTTTCCTTTACCTCAAACCCTTCCCTTCCCTCATGTTTACATTTTGCATTATCAACAGAAGTAATTATTTCTGTAACAATAATTTAAGCCACAAATATTTTCTTCTTCCCATTAGATTCCCTAGTGACTCTTAATTAACCCTCTAATAACAGGAGGTTGAAGGACGGAGAAAGCCTTATTATGATCCGAGAACGAGAGAATAAATATGTGCTCGTGCTCTCGGTAACCTCATTTGAATCAGGGACCTAAAATTACAACCTCAGGGATTGAATTTGGTGAACATTTATATTTGCCTGTGACTGCACATGTCCTACAATACTTGCTATAACGGAATATAATGCTGAGAGGCCCTTGACAATGTCGGCGAATTGGTGACTACTGATTACTCCAAACTAATACCACGAAACAGCCGCCATACCGAGTGAGTCTGTTGTGTGGAATAGTTTTAAAGGGGAGAAACTCTTTTGGGGGAAAATGAAGGCTACTGAATCCCTCAAACTATGTAACGAAACAGATCCCCTCTTATCAACACTGAGCTGATATGTTTCCAGAGATAGTTTGGATAATTCAGTAGCCTCCAGTTTACCAAAAAGAGGTTCTCTCCTTAAGGAACCAGTAGCCATGTAGCCTCCCATTCACCGATAATATCACAGGACAATGTTATTATTATTACCCACAACGCTTCACGTCACAATAACAACAACACTAACTAAAGTTTTTGTTTGCCGTTCCGTCGCTTACATAAATTTGCTGAGAAGTTGTGTGAAGTCGCTGCTGCTAACTTTGCCAATTGAGAATCACATAAGTTTACTCGTGTAGGACGGGTTCAACTCACTTTGGCAATTGTTATGCATCTTATTATTATACTTAGTAGCCAATATTAACTAAACTGTAAACAAAATAGTGCATTGATCAACAAATAATTATTTGTTGATTAAGTAACTTCTCTTTTGCATGTCGACACAATGTAGAAATTATATATATTAACAAATAGCAACAAATATTGGGAGTGTTGGTGGTTATAAAAATGTACATTATGTAAATACCACAGTCCCAAACCATAAATTTGAAACCGTATCAAAGCCTAAAGAAATCTACTGAATCCTCTAAACTATACCACGAAACAAATCACCTCAATGTTAGTAATAGGGGTTGTGTTTTGTGAGATAGTTTGGAGGATTCAGTAGCTCTTTACTTCATCAATAAGAGGTTCTCGCCTAAACTGAGATCAGATGCCAATAAGAAGCGCGACTACGAACTGACGGACGAAGAAACTGTGTTGTTCTTACAGTCGTCTTTGTTGTTGTTGTTATTGTTGTTGTTGATGGAAATAAAGTAAGCCTGTATATACAAACGCTATAGCAATGTATGGGCCGTGTACAAGAGGAGTTCATATTCTTAGGTGTCGACGATGACTGGCTGGTACATAATGATAGACAACCAAGGTGCTCTTATCGTAGACTTTATTTAGCAGGAGCCATTGTACCAGTCGTTGTCATCGTCCAATCTAAGACTGACTTCTCTTGCAATAATATGGTCTTTTGTACGTGATATAATGATGTGCAGATTGTACATCCTGTCCCCACTCTGGTAACCAATCCAATCATCTGTGAGGCTCGTTCTTGTGCCTAAGAACTTAAGGATGCTCTTTGGGTTTTGATGGCTGGTTTAGCAGTCGTGTTTAAGTGAGTAAGGTGGGAAGGTAGGAACCCTGTGAAGTAGTAAAAAAATTGGAGGTAAGAGAGTCCTCCAGATAATGCCACGACACACCACCACCTATATGGAAGGATCTTGTTTCGTGGCATAGTCAGAAGGAATCAGAAGCCTCCAATTTTTCTACACGATCACAAGGTCCTTAAGAAACATCACATCACCACCATAACATTTAGACACGATGCTAAACTCGGCTGCCTGACCACGAGAACACAGCACGCCAATCGTCCATGCTGGTGGGATGGCATGTGACTGACTGACTGACTGCAACAAAGATTAGCTCAACCAGTTTTTATTTTCATTTTTTGATTAATTTATGTATTATTTTAGTTGTACAGTCTATCCCAGAAGTATCTCAATAATCAATAATTCAATTAAGGGGCCCCAGTTGTGATGTTGTTGACGACGAACGAGGGAAGGTGGTGTAGTGAATGGCTGTCCTGATTTCACCCAACCAACTCGACCCTCTGCCAAGCGAGACACACATATTGCCTCTCCTCTGTTGTCAGGCCGAGAGGTGGTTTGTGTTTCTGTTTCATCTGGGAAGGAATGAGTGTACAGCCTTGTGGTTCGTCAATGATGTCACACACTCCTTAATTCTCTCATCAAGGAGCTACTGTGCTGCTCAGTTCAGAAGCAAAAAAATATTGATAATAATGATAGTAATAATAATAATAATAGTGATAATAGTAATGATGATGATAATAATAATAATAATAATGGTAATGATAATAATAATAATGATAATAATGATAATAATAATAATAATAATAATAATGATAATAATAATAATAATAATAATAAAACAAAAATTAAAATAATAATAATAATAATAATAATAATAATAATAATAAAACAAAAATTAAAATAATAATTATAATAATAATAATAAAAACAAAAATAATTATAATATATAATAACAATAATAAAAAATAAATAAAAAAATAATAATATTACTATAGTTGATGTTCTATGGCTTGAAATTCATTATATTTTATCCAACATTATACGAGGCAACAGGAAGTAGAGGTGTGACAAACTCATACAAACACAACCACGACTATCAGTAAACAGAAACAGTAAAGGTTGATGTATAGCAAACAAAAAAGCTGTGTTCTGTTACCATTATAATATCAGAAAAAATGTATGCACCTCAAAACTTGACTATGAAAATATGTATTAACTTAAATGTTTGTTTATGTTTGTTTTTTTGTTTTGTTTTTAACTACGGATGATTCATGGTTATAGTTGGTAAAGAAAGTAATTGTCAAAGCGATTCTGCCCTTACGATTATACTAAACCTACTCAGACCATCTTATTAATTAACCTGAGTGTGTGATGCATAAAGTTAGAGAGCACCGGCAATAAGAATAAGAATAATAGTAATAATACAAATGATAATCAAGATAATAATAATATTAATAATAATAATAATAATAATAATAATAATGATAATGATAATGATAATGATAATGATAATGATAATGATAAAAATTAAAATAATGATAATGATAAAAATTAAAATAATAATAATGATAAAAATTAAAATAATGATAATGATAAAAATTAAAATAATGATAATGATAAAAATTAAAATAATGATAATAATAAAAATTAAAATAATGATAATAATAAAAATTAAAATAATGATAATAATAAAAATTAAAATGACAATAATAATAATAATAATAATAATAATAATAATAATAATAATAATAATAATAATAATAATAATAATAATAAATTAAATATAACTCGAGGCTTCTGAACTAGTGAGTGCGGTAGTAAAACCTTTTTGTGGAGTACGAAAACATTTTGGACGACACAGTACCCCAAGAGAGTATAATTATAATAACTAAAATAAATATATCCTTTACTTTCACATATTTATATATATACTGTATATATATATATATATCTTATAATTTGAACAGTCTCCCTTTAATACCGACTGTCACAACCTATCTATATATATAGTTTTTTAATTTATTTTGTGTTTCCGAACGACTTTTGGAACTGTTACATACTTTTATTTTATTTTTATTTTCTGTTCATCATTTCTGGCTTTACTTAGCGGCAACTAGCACTCCTCAAATGGTACAGCAGGCGTACCATCCCTGGCTGGCATCTGGCCTGAGCATCATGATTGTGCATAGTGGAAACTTTTTTGGTGTGGAGAAAAAAAAAAAAATAATGAGATGAAACTTGATATATATAGCATTTTCAATTTTTTTTTTTTTTTTTTTGCATCCTGTGCATATAGAATTTTTTTTCCATTTGATTAATTAAGAGGAGAAAACCAGATGCAATGTTGTATCCTTTTTTATTTATGTACAGGTATAATATTAGTATGTATATGTCTTTTGATTAGGATAAATTTTAGTGACTGTGATGAATGAAGTTATTTATATACACACATTTGGCCCTTTTCTTGAATATAATTGTATGTATGTATGTATGTTGGCCTGTTGTTATAGTTTATTTATTTTTTTCTTAAGTTTAACAAGTTGGTTATAAAAGCTCTAGATCTAAGGTGATATATTTATTTATTTAATGTTCATGCAAGTGGTTACTTTTTAGATTTATTAGTGTGTTCTCGACTACAAGTAAATATTATTATTATTATTATTATTATTATTATTATTATTATTGTTCTGTGTTGGATATAGGACTGAACAAACTTTTCTTTCTTTTACCCTCAAGGACCCTGCTATCGTATATCAGACTGATTTGGTGGCTTCTGATTCCTCCTGACTATGCCACGAAACAAGCTCCTTTTATATTGGTCGTGTTTCGTGACAATGCTTGAAGGACTCATTTACCTCCAATATTTGTATTACAATACAGGGTCCTTTAGCGTTATATATAATCCAATTAAATAATACAACATAAATAATAATAATAATAATAATTAATAATAAAAAGGTATGATTTACACAATACTGAGGAAACTTAAACGAATGGCAATATTAAATATTTTTGTGAGATTTTTTTTTTAGTATTAAATAAATTCGTAATTTTATTCATAGGTTTTCTACGTGTCTCAGTTGTTATCGGATCCACATGTGATGGAATTAAAGGGACTAAGATTATTTTATAGGCGATTTGAACGTTACCATTTCCTCCAAACTAAATCTACGTTATTACCATTTCCTTCAAAATAAAGTTACGTTATTACCATTTTCTCCAAACTAAATCATTACTATTTCCTCCAAACTAAATCATTACTATTTCCTCCAAACTAAATCATTACTATTTCCTCCAAACTAAATCATTACTATTTCTTCCAAATTAAATCATTACTAAATCCTCCCAAAACACTGACTGTCCCGTCTCAAAAAACAACCCTTACTTTGCCGGCATCTGTCTCGTGGAATAATATACTTTGTCGATATAATATCTACCGAGATAATATTACGTTCCTACCGAGATAAAATTACGTTCCTACCGAGATAAAATTACGTTCCTACCGAGATAAAATTACGTTTCTACCGAGATAAAATTACGTTTCTACCGAGATAAAATTACGTTTCTACCGAGATAAAATTACGTTCCTACCGAGATAAAATTACGTTTCTACCGAGATAAAATTACGTTCCTACCGAGATAAATTTACGTTTCTACCGAGATAAAATTACGTTCCTACCGAGATAAAATTACGTTCCTACCGAGATAAAATTACGTTCCTACCGAGTTTTCTCCTATTATTTATTACCTGTCTAATTCATTGTTATTGTCGACTTTCGTTTGGTCATCACCGTAAATTCTCAACTTCCCAAAGAATATCATTGTTAGATCATTTACTATTTCTCTCTATAAATACTGCTGTTATAGTGTAAATCTTTTTCACAGATGTTACCGTTAAATTACACTTACATTACCGTATCGACTTTTTTTTTCCTGCTGACGACACTCATTTTTTCATCAAATATGCGCACGTCACCATTAAATTATTCCAACTCCTGCGCGAATGTCGATACCAAGAAATATACTGTTTTCACCTATGTAGTTCTTCCTTCTTTCCTTCCTTCCTTGGCAGCGGTTACATACATACATACATACATACGATATGTTATAGAGCGAGACGGTATCGACGTATCGGAGACTATAACTTGACTGACTGTGTGTTGGCCTTGTCAGTAGAAGGTGATGAATTTATACAGTCCGCTTACCGAGACGAGACCAGCCTGCGCGCGTTTCAACCTTCCATCATTTCAACGGGACTGGTTGTTTACATAATATTGGAGTGTGTCACTTTTGATATAATCTCTTCGCTATATATATTTTCTGGTTCACTCCTTCATTGATATTATTCGTTCACTCTGACATTGTCGTAATAGAGGATAATAATTATAATAACTCGTTGTTTTTTTATCGTAATAGAGGATAATTTTAATAACTTGTTTTTTTTTATCTTCTCTTCTTCGTTACTGAGTTGGTTTATATATATTGTTTATTAGTTGGTTGGAATACACAAGGGTAAGTAAAAGGTTTTGCTAGTGAAGCCTGGTATACGAACGATGGTTAGTGAAAGTGTGTTGTTATCAGGATAAGGATTGTGGCCATTGTGTCGCTACTGTTATTAGTCTGCCTGTTCAATATTTGGCCAATGCACACACACACACACACACACACACACACACACACACAAGTAATCTCACTACAGACTAACACACTACTACACAGATACACAAGCAATTTGTTTCACTACACACACACACACACACACACACACACACACACACACACACACACACACACACACACACACACACACACACACACACACACACACACACACACTATCTCACCATTACACAGATACACAAGCAATCTATCTCACTACACACACACACACACACACACACACACACACACACACACACACACACACACAGTTTCCTTTTCCCTTTCTAAACACTAAGCATCCTGCATTGCTAAGGTCTTGCTCTATGCCTGCTCTTGGACCTGTGAGTATTGTAGTCTTAAGCTAATTAATTATATTTATACATATATCTTTTAAAACAAAAACTTGGTATGAATAATATTTACAAAACACGTGGTGGAACTCAGACTCCACAAATTATTACATAAACAAATAAAACATGACATATAAAATTACGACGACAATGAAGAAGAGAAATTACATAATTATTATATATTGTAATTGAGTAGAATGACAGAGAGTGGACGAGATGAAAATTAATGTATTTGTTTGTATTTTTTTTTTTTTTTTTTGGTCCAGTTTTAAAAATGTCTGGTCAAAAAAAAAAAAAATGTTCATTTCGTCCTGTGACTCATAATATTCTTTCTTCATTTTCGTCATATTTATTTATCTATATATTATTGTTATTATTGTTGTTGTTGTTTTTTTGCCCTAGGTATAGAGACAACATGAATGATAGGACATTTTGTAGTGTTATTGTGAAGAGTGTGCATATGACAAATTGATTTTTTTCCTATCACTAGATGTGTGTAGGATGATTTAATCTATTTATTTATTTAGTTGAGCTTTTGATAGTGAGTGATGCAGTCAATGCCTCGGCTGAGCTAATAGTGGTTTCTTTAAGGACCCTGTGATCGTGTGTGTGTGAAAATTTGGAGGCTTCTGATTCCTTCTGACCATGCCACGAAACGAGCTAGCTCCTTTATAGCTGTGTGCGTCTGTGTTTCGTGGCAGTATTTGAAGGACTCATTTACCTCCAATTTTCTGACTACAACACAAGGTTCCTTAAGGTTCATTCTCAGTTTTTATCATCATCAACATCATCATCATCATCATCATCATTATTCTGTTTATTAATTATTCACCGTCATTAAATTTCTATCTTTTACATATTGTCTTCCCTTTTTATCTCACTATGTGTTTACTTATTAATCTCCCCGGGTTAGTTATTTGTACAAGTATTATTATTATTATCTGTATATTTTTTCTTTTATTTCTGTGTTGTTATATTCCCCCTCCCCCCTTCCCTCCCAAGGTCCAGAAACGTCAGTCGTCACCAGCGAAACATTCATTAGAAATTATTCATGTTTTTTTTGTTTTGTTTTTTTCACTTTTCCATGGGTAGTGTTAGTCATCTCTGAGACATTCTCGTATAACGTTGTGTTTAGTATCATCATCATCATTATCATCATCATTACTATCACCATTTCCATCAGCATCATTATATCATTGCCACCTCAAAAACTATATAATAATGATAATATTAAATAATAATAATAATAATAATCAAAATTATAATAATAATAATAACAATAATAATAATATAGTATAATAATAATAAACTCACTCCAAGACATAAACGCAGAATATTATTTTTCTTATAATATTATGTCTGTGTTTTTCTAGTCCATCAATTTAAACATTAAAGGAACAACGTGATCGTGTATAAGAATAGGAGGCTTCTGATTCCTCTCGACCCTGCCACGAAACAAGCTCCTTCAATAATTCATACGGTTTTGTTTCGTGGCAATATTTGAAGGACCCACTAAACTCCATTACTTTACATTAAAATATATATAACTAGAAATAATGAAGATAATAATTATATAGTTAGTACAGAACAAGCAATAATAAAGACTGAGGTGATTTGTTTCCTCTTATACTTTGGTAGATATAATAAGTGGTCTCCAATTTATCGACAACAATACAAATCGAACCCATAATCCACTTTCACAAGGCCATTTCTGCGACCTCTACAACCCCTAGCAATCAATCATCATATTTATTGAACTCTTACATCATCAATATTCATCTTTATTATTTGAGTGTCACCATAAACACTTGTCATCATAAATATTAGTCATCTTCATAACATCACAACAATATTTTCAACGCCACGAATATCATAAGAACTATAGCATCACCATTACCATCAGATTATCAAACAGCAACCACCATCACTACCATGCACCATAATAGTGTAGCCCCATTATCACCACAACTACCACCATTATATTGTAGCCTCATCACCACCATTACCACCATTATATTATAACCCCATCCCCACCACCATTACCACCATTATATTATAACCCCATCACCACCATCACCATAATATTATAACCCCATCACTACCATCATTTTCATCATCACCATCATTACCCAGCCAGCCAGCCAACCATCCACTAACATGCCCCTTTGTTTTCTCTCTGTCCCTCCTCAGACCTTCTGTGTGGTGTCCAAAAGGTTCCGCAAGAACTACGTCCACCGCTTCTCTGCGTCCAAGTCCCTGTTTCTGTTCTCGCCGTGGCACCCTCTTCGCCGAGCAGCCATTTTCCTCTCCACCAACCAGTTCTTCGATTATCTGGTCATGGCGACGATCCTCCTCAACTGTGTCTTCCTCGCCATGAGGGATACCGTAGCCGAGGCCGAGTGAGTACCATCGGACACTTTGTTTTGGTTTCTGGCGGGCGGGCGGATGAAAGAGTGTGTGGGGGCTGAAAGGAGGGGGAATTTATGCGATAGTGGCAAGGTAGATTTATTGAGACTGATGAAGATGGAGGACGTGTGTGTGTGTGTGTGTGTGTAACCCTCGCCACACGCAAAGTTTCGACCCGTGTGTTGTGGTAACTGATTAGGTGTTAAATGAGACATGAATGCTTGATAATGAAAGTGAGAAATGATAGATAAGTCAACTGAATGAGTGAGTGACAAAGAGAGACAGAGCGACTGAGGTTACAAAACACTGAAAGAACATTATAATACAGCAGGGACATGTATGATATATAAAGTGACTATTATACATAAGAGACACATAGGGGTAGAGACACAGAGCAATAGACAGAGACAAATCACTCTGGTAGGAACAACGAAAATGATGGACGACCTTCTCTCTCTCTCTCTTGTACAATATCCCATCCAAGTCAGCTGGCCAGGAAACACAGGGAACGTATAGATATATTTTTTTCCCTTCTATATACCAGCTACCCAAACACTGGAACAAAACATCATCCTTCTTTCCTTCCTTCCTTCCTTCCTTCTTTCCTTTCTCCCTGACTGACTGAACCAATAGCCACACCAAAGTTAGCGAGCGACCCCCTATCAATCAATGAGTCTTGCCCAACCCTCCCAGTGAAAATCAAGGGGAGAAACTTATGATGGTAAACAGGAAGAAGGTATAGAAAAAGAATATAGTAATAAGTGGTAGAAGGAAAGTGATTATGATGGTGGTGTGTGATAAGCATTGATGATAGAATGTGGTCTGTGTGTGTGTGTGTGTGTGTGTGTGTGTGTGTGTGTGTGTGTGTGTGTGTGTGTATGGTGATAATAATGGTAATGGTGGTGAGTGGTGTGAGGTGAGTGGTGATGGTGGTGTAGTGGTCGTAAGTGGTAGGTCTTGTATGGGTGTGTGTTACGTTAGTGGTGAGTGGTTTGGTACGTTTGTTGATGTTGTGAGAGGTGTGAGATGATTGATGTGTGTGAAAGATGGTTGTTTGGTTAGTTGATTGGTTGGTTGGTTGGTTGGTTGGTTGGTTGGCTGGTTGGTTGGTTGGTTGGGTGGTTGGTTGGTTGGGTGGTTGGTTGGTTGGGTGGTTGGTTGGCTGGTTGGTTGGTTGGTTGGTTGGTTGTGAAGGGAAAGGAAGGGGAGGTGTAGATGCGAGTGAGGAAGATGAATGAAGGTGATGATGGTGGTGGTTGAAGTGGAAATGAGGGGCGTGTGTGGAGCTGAAAATATTTCGCTGCTATAAAATGAAAAAGGAACAGATATGGTAATGTGTGTTGGTGATGGTGGTGGTAGGAAGAGAAAAATGCCAGTTCAGAGGAAACTATA
>JAWZYT010006671.1:0-17500 GCA_034508575.1 Petrolisthes manimaculis
CAAATCGACTTTTTGGGCCAAAAAAACGTGTTTTAGCATTTTTTTTGCCTGAAAATTGAAATTTTTCTAGCACAGTACAAATCGACTTTTTGGGCCCAAAAAACGTGTTTTAGCTTTTTTTTTGCCTGAAAATTGAAATTTTTCTAGCACAGTACAAATCGACTTTTTGGGCCAAAAAAACGTGTTTTAGCATTTTTTTTGGCTGAAAATTGAAATTTTTCTAGCACAGTACAAATCGACTTTTTGGGCCAAAAAAACGTGTTTTAGCATTTTTTTTGCCTGAAAATTGAAATTTTTCTAGCACTGTACAAATCGACTTTTTGGGCCAAAAAAACGTGTTTTTCATTTTTTTTGCCTGAAAATTGAAATTTTTCTAGCACAGTACAAATCGACTTTTTGGGCCAAAAAAACGTGTTTTAGCATTTTTTTTGCCTGAAAATTGAAATTTTTCTAGCACAGTACAAATCGACTTTTTGGGCCAAAAAAACGTGTTTTAGCATTTTTTTTGCCTGAAAATTGAAATTTTTCTAGCACAGTACAAATCGACTTTTTGGGCCAAAAAAACGTGTTTTAGCATTTTTTTTGCCTGAAAATTGAAATTTTTCTAGCACAGTACAAATCGACTTTTTGGGCCAAAAAAACGTGTTTTAGCATTTTTTTTGCCTGAAAATTGAATTTTTTCTATCACAGTACAAATCGACTTTTTGGGCCAAAAAAACGTGTTTTAGCATTTTTTTTGCCTGAAAATTGAATTTTTTCTAGCACAGTACAAATCGACTTTTTGGGCCAAAAAAAGGTGTTTTAGCATTTTTTTTGCCTGAAAATTGAAATTTTTCTAGCACAGTACAAATCGACTTTTTGGGCCAAAAAAACGTGTTTTAGCATTTTTTTTGCCTGAAAATTGAAATTTTTCTAGCACAGTACAAATCGACTTTTTGGGCCAAAAAAACGTGTTTTTGCATTTTTTTGCCTGAAAATTGAAATTTTTCTAGCACAGTACAAATCGACTTTTTGGGCCAAAAAAACGTGTTTTAGCATTTTTTTTGCCTGAAAATTGAAATTTTTCTAGCACTGTACAAATCGACTTTTTGGGCCAAAAAAACGTGTTTTTCATTTTTTTTGCCTGAAAATTGAAATTTTTCTAGCACAGTACAAATCGACTTTTTGGGCCAAAAAAACGTGTTTTAGCATTTTTTTTGCCTGAAAATTGAAATTTTTCTAGCACAGTACAAATCGACTTTTTGTGCCAAAAAAACGTGTTTTAGCATTTTTTTTGCCTGAAAATTGAAATTTTTCTAGCACAGTACAAATCGACTTTTTGGGCCAAAAAAACGTGTTTTAGCATTTTTTTTGCCTGAAAATTGAAATTTTTCTAGCACAGTACAAATCGACTTTTTGGGCCCAAAAAACGTGTTTTAGCTTTTTTTTTGCCTGAAAATTGAAATTTTTCTAGCACAGTACAAATCGACTTTTTGGGCCAAAAAAACGTGTTTTAGCATTTTTTTTGCCTGAAAATTGAAATTTTTCTAGCACAGTACAAATCGACTTTTTGGGCCCAAAAAACGTGTTTTAGCTTTTTTTTTGCCTGAAAATTGAAATTTTTCTAGCACAGTACAAATCGACTTTTTGGGCCAAAAAAACGTGTTTTAGCATTTTTTTTGGCTGAAAATTGAAATTTTTCTAGCACAGTACAAATCGACTTTTTGGGCCAAAAAAACGTGTTTTAGCATTTTTTTTGCCTGAAAATTGAAATTTTTCTAGCACAGTACAAATCGACTTTTTGGGCCAAAGAAACGTGTTTTAGCATTTTTTTTGCCTGAAAATTGAAATTTTTCTTGCACTGTACAAATCGACTTTTTGGGCCAAAAAAACGTGTTTTTGCATTTTTTTTGCCTGAAAATTGAAATTTTTCTAGCACAGTACAAATCGACTTTTTGTGCCAAAAAAACGTGTTTTAGCATTTTTTTTGCCTGAAAATTGAAATTTTTCTAGCACAGTACAAATCGACTTTTTGGGCCAAAAAAACGTGTTTTAGCATTTTTTTTGCCTGAAAATTGAAATTTTTCTAGCACTGTACAAATCGACTTTTTGGGCCAAAAAAACGTGTTTTTGCATTTTTTTTGCCTGAAAATTGAAATTTTTCTAGCACAGTACAAATCGACTTTTTGGGCCAAAAAAACGTGTTTTAGCATTTTTTTTGCCTGAAAATTGAAATTTTTCTAGCACAGTACAAATCGACTTTTTGAGCCAAAAAAACGTGTTTTAGCATTTTTTTTGCCTGAAAATTGAAATTTTTCTAGCACAGTACAAATCGACTTTTTCGGCCAAAAAAACGTGTTTTAGCATTTTTTTTGCCTGAAAATTGAAATTTTTCTAGCACAGTACAAATCGACTTTTTGGGCCAAAAAAACGTGTTTTAGCATTTTTTTTCCTGAAAAGTGAAATTTTTCTAGCACAGTACAAATCGACTTTTTGGGCCAAAAAAACGTGTTTTAGCATTTTTTTTGCCTGAAAATTGAAATTTTTCTAGCACAGTACAAATCGACTTTTTGGGCCAAAAAAACGTGTTTTAGCTTTTTTTTTGCCTGAAAATTGAAATTTTTCTAGCACAGTACAAATCGAATTTTTGGGCCAAAAAAACGTGTTTTAGCATTTTTTTTTTCCCTGAAAATTGAATTTTTTCTAGCACAGTACAAATCGACTTTTTGGGCCAAAAAAACGTGTTTTTGCATTTTTTTTGCCTGAAAATTGAAATTTTTCTAGCACAGTACAAATCGACATTTTGGGCCAAAAGAACGTGTTTTTCATTTTCTTTGCCTGAAAATTGAAAATTTTCTAGCACAGTACAAATCGACTTTTTGGGCCAAAAAAACGTGTTTTAGCATTTTTTTTGCCTGAAAATTGAAATTTTTCTAGCACAGTACAAATCGACTTTTTGGGCCAAAAAAAACGTGTTTTAGCATTTTTTTTGCCTGAAAATTGAAATTTTTCTAGCACAGTACAAATCGTCTTTTTGGGCCAAAAAAACGTGTTTTAGCATTTTTTTTGCCTGAAAATTGAAATTTTTCTAGCACAGTACAAATCGACTTTTTGGGCCAAAAAAACGTGTTTTAGCATTTTTTTTGCCTGAAAATTGATTTTTTTCTATCACAGTACAAATCGACTTTTTGGGCCAAAAAAACGTGTTTTAGCATTTTTTTTGCCTGAAAATTGAATTTTTTCTAGCACAGTACAAATCGACTTTTTGGGCCAAAAAAAGGTGTTTTAGCATTTTTTTTGCCTGAAAATTGAAATTTTTCTAGCACAGTACAAATCGACTTTTTGGGCCAAAAAAACGTGTTTTTGCATTTTTTTGCCTGAAAATTGAAATTTTTCTAGCACAGTACAAATCGACTTTTTGGGCCAAAAAAACGTGTTTTAGCATTTTTTTTGCCTGAAAATTGAAATTTTTCTAGCACTGTACAAATCGACTTTTTGGGCCAAAAAAACGTGTTTTTCATTTTTTTTGCCTGAAAATTGAAATTTTTCTAGCACAGTACAAATCGACTTTTTGGGCCAAAAAAATGTGTTTTAGCATTTTTTTTGCCTGAAAATTGAAATTTTTCTAGCACAGTACAAATCGACTTTTTGGGCCAAAAAAACGTGTTTTAGCATTTTTTTTGCCTGAAAATTGAAATTTTTCTAGCACAGTACAAATCGACTTTTTGGGCCAAAAAAACGTGTTTTAGCATTTTTTTTGCCTGAAAATTGAATTTTTTCTAGCACAGTACAAATCGACTTTTTGGGCCAAAAAAAGGTGTTTTAGCATTTTTTTTGCCTGAAAATTGATATTTTTCTAGCACAGTACAAATCGACTTTTTGGGCCAAAAAAACGTGTTTTTGCATTTTTTTGCCTGAAAATTGAAATTTTTCTAGCACAGTACAAATCGACTTTTTGGGCCAAAAAGACGTGTTTTAGCATTTTTTTTGCCTGAAAATTGAAATTTTTCTAGCACTGTACAAATCGACTTTTTGGGCCAAAAAAACGTGTTTTTCATTTTTTTTGCCTGAAAATTGAAATTTTTCTAGCACAGTACAAATCGACTTTTTGGGCCAAAAAAACGTGTTTTAGCATTTTTTTTGCCTGAAAATTGAAATTTTTCTAGCACAGTACAAATCGACTTTTTGGGCCAAAAAAACGTGTTTTAGCATTTTTTTTGCCTGAAAATTGAATTTTTTCTATCACAGTACAAATCGACTTTTTGGGCCAAAAAAACGTGTTTTAGCATTTTTTTTGCCTGAAAATTGAATTTTTTCTAGCACAGTACAAATCGACTTTTTGGGCCAAAAAAAGGTGTTTTAGCATTTTTTTTGCCTGAAAATTGAAATTTTTCTAGCACAGTACAAATCGACTTTTTGGGCCAAAAAAACGTGTTTTTGCATTTTTTTGCCTGAAAATTGAAATTTTTCTAGCACAGTACAAATCGACTTTTTGGGCCAAAAAAACGTGTTTTAGCATTTTTTTTGCCTGAAAATTGAAATTTTTCTAGCACTGTACAAATCGACTTTTTGGGCCAAAAAAACGTGTTTTTCATTTTTTTTGCCTGAAAATTGAAATTTTTCTAGCACAGTACAAATCGACTTTTTGGGCCAAAAAAACGTGTTTTAGCATTTTTTTTGCCTGAAAATTGAAATTTTTCTAGCACAGTACAAATCGACTTTTTGGGCCAAAAAAACGTGTTTTAGCATTTTTTTTGCCTGAAAATTGAAATTTTTCTAGCACAGTACAAATCGACTTTTTGGGCCCAAAAAACGTGTTTTAGCTTTTTTTTTGCCTGAAAATTGAAATTTTTCTAGCACAGTACAAATCGACTTTTTGGGCCAAAAAAACGTGTTTTAGCATTTTTTTTGCCTGAAAATTGAAATTTTTCTAGCACAGTACAAATCGACTTTTTGGGCCCAAAAAACGTGTTTTAGCTTTTTTTTTGCCTGAAAATTGAAATTTTTCTAGCACAGTACAAATCGACTTTTTGGGCCAAAAAAACGTGTTTTAGCATTTTTTTTGGCTGAAAATTGAAATTTTTCTAGCACAGTACAAATCGACTTTTTGGGCCAAAAAAACGTGTTTTTGCATTTTTTTTGCCTGAAAATTGAAATTTTTCTAGCACAGTACAAATCGACTTTTTGGGCCAAAGAAACGTGTTTTAGCATTTTTTTTGCCTGAAAATTGAAATTTTTCTTGCACTGTACAAATCGACTTTTTGGGCCAAAAAAACGTGTTTTTGCATTTTTTTTGCCTGAAAATTGAAATTTTTCTAGCACAGTACAAATCGACTTTTTGTGCCAAAAAAACGTGTTTTAGCATTTTTTTTGCCTGAAAATTGAAATTTTTCTAGCACAGTACAAATCGACTTTTTGGGCCAAAAAAACGTGTTTTAGCATTTTTTTTGCCTGAAAATTGAAATTTTTCTAGCACTGTACAAATCGACTTTTTGGGCCAAAAAAACGTGTTTTTGCATTTTTTTTGCCTGAAAATTGAAATTTTTCTAGCACAGTACAAATCGACTTTTTGGGCCAAAAAAACGTGTTTTAGCGTTTTTTTTGCCTGAAAATTGAAATTTTTCTAGCACAGTACAAATCGACTTTTTGAGCCAAAAAAACGTGTTTTAGCATTTTTTTTGCCTGAAAATTGAAATTTTTCTAGCACAGTACAAATCGACTTTTTCGGCCAAAAAAACGTGTTTTAGCATTTTTTTTGCCTGAAAATTGAAATTTTTCTAGCACAGTACAAATCGACTTTTTGGGCCAAAAAAACGTGTTTTAGCATTTTTTTTCCTGAAAATTGAAATTTTTCTAGCACAGTACAAATCGACTTTTTGGGCCAAAAAAACGTGTTTTAGCATTTTTTTTGCCTGAAAATTGAAATTTTTCTAGCACAGTACAAATCGACTTTTTGGGCCAAAAAAACGTGTTTTAGCATTTTTTTTGCCTGAAAATTGAAATTTTTCTAGCACAGTACAAATCGAATTTTTGGGCCAAAAAAACGTGTTTTAGCATTTTTTTTTTCCCTGAAAATTGAATTTTTTCTAGCACAGTACAAATCGACTTTTTGGGCCAAAAAAACGTGTTTTTGCATTTTTTTTGCCTGAAAATTGAAATTTTTCTAGCACAGTACAAATCGACATTTTGGGCCAAAAGAACGTGTTTTTCATTTTCTTTGCCTGAAAATTGAAAATTTTCTAGCACAGTACAAATCGACTTTTTGGGCCAAAAAAACGTGTTTTAGCATTTTTTTTGCCTGAAAATTGAAATTTTTCTAGCACAGTACAAATCGACTTTTTGGGCCAAAAAAAACGTGTTTTAGCATTTTTTTTGCCTGAAAATTGAAATTTTTCTAGCACTGTACAAATCGACTTTTTGGGCCAAAAAAACGTGTTTTTGCATTTTTTTTGCCTGAAAATTGAAATTTTTCTAGCACAGTACAAATCGACTTTTTGGGCCAAAAAAACGTGTTTTAGCATTTTTTTTGCCTGAAAACTGAATTTTTTCTAGCACAGTACAAATCGACTTTTTGGGCCAAAAAAAGGTGTTTTAGCATTTTTTTTGCCTGAAAATTGAAATTTTTCTAGCACAGTACAAATCGACTTTTTGGGCCAAAAAAACGTGTTTTAGCATTTTTTTTGCCTGAAAATTGAAATTTTTCTAGCACAGTACAAATCGACTTTTTGGGCCAAAAAAACGTGTTTTTGCATTTTTTTGCCTGAAAATTGAAATTTTTCTAGCACAGTACAAATCGACTTTTTGGGCCAAAAAAACGTGTTTTAGCATTTTTTTTGCCTGAAAATTGAAATTTTTCTAGCACTGTACAAATCGACTTTTTGGGCCAAAAAAACGTGTTTTTCATTTTTTTTGCCTGAAAATTGAAATTTTTCTAGCACAGTACAAATCGACTTTTTGGGCCAAAAAAACGTGTTTTAGCATTTTTTTTGCCTGAAAATTGAAATTTTTCTAGCACAGTACAAATCGACTTTTTGGGCCAAAAAAATGTGTTTTAGCATTTTTTTTGCCTGAAAATTGAAATTTTTCTAGCACAGTACAAATCGACTTTTTGGGCCAAAAAAACGTGTTTTAGCATTTTTTTTGCCTGAAAATTGAAATTTTTCTAGCACAGTACAAATCGACTTTTTGGGCCCAAAAAACGTGTTTTAGCTTTTTTTTTGCCTGAAAATTGAAATTTTTCTAGCACAGTACAAATCGACTTTTTGGGCCAAAAAAACGTGTTTTAGCATTTTTTTTGCCTGAAAATTGAAATTTTTCTAGCACAGTACAAATCGACTTTTTGGGCCAAAAAAACGTGTTTTAGCATTTTTTTTGCCTGAAAATTGAAATTTTTCTAGCACAGTACAAATCGACTTTTTGGGCCAAAGAAACGTGTTTTAGCATTTTTTTTGCCTGAAAATAGAAATTTTTCTAGCACAGTACAAATCGACTTTTTGGGCCAAAAAAAAGTGTTTTTGCATTTTTTTTGCCTGAAAATTGAAATTTTTCTAGCACAGTACAAATCGACTTTTTGGGCCAAAAAAACGTGTTTTAGCATTTTTTTTGCCTGAAAATTGAAATTTTTCTAGTACAGTACAAATCGACTTTTTGGGCCAAAAAAACGTGTTTTAGCATTTTTTTTGCCTGAAAATTGAAATTTTTCTAGCACTGTACAAATCGACTTTTTGGGCCAAAAAAACGTGTTTTTCATTTTTTTTGCCTGAAAATTGAAATTTTTCTAGCACAGTACAAATCGACTTTTTGGGCCAAAAAAACGTGTTTTAGCATTTTTTTTGCCTGAAAATTGAAATTTTTCTAGCACAGTACAAATCGACTTTTTGTGCCAAAAAAACGTGTTTTAGCATTTTTTTTGCCTGAAAATTGAAATTTTTCTAGCACAGTACAAATCGACTTTTTGGGCCAAAAAAACGTGTTTTAGCATTTTTTTTGCCTGAAAATTGAAATTTTTCTAGCACAGTACAAATCGACTTTTTGGGCCCAAAAAACGTGTTTTAGCTTTTTTTTTGCCTGAAAATTGAAATTTTTCTAGCACAGTACAAATCGACTTTTTGGGCCAAAAAAACGTGTTTTAGCATTTTTTTTGCCTGAAAATTGAAATTTTTCTAGCACAGTACAAATCGACTTTTTGGGCCCAAAAAACGTGTTTTAGCTTTTTTTTTGCCTGAAAATTGAAATTTTTCTAGCACAGTACAAATCGACTTTTTGGGCCAAAAAAACGTGTTTTAGCATTTTTTTTGGCTGAAAATTGAAATTTTTCTAGCACAGTACAAATCGACTTTTTGGGCCAAAAAAACGTGTTTTAGCATTTTTTTTGTCTGAAAATTGAAATTTTTCTAGCACAGTACAAATCGACTTTTTGGGCCAAAGAAACGTGTTTTAGCATTTTTTTTGCCTGAAAATTGAAATTTTTCTTGCACTGTACAAATCGACTTTTTGGGCCAAAAAAACGTGTTTTTGCATTTTTTTTGCCTGAAAATTGAAATTTTTCTAGCACAGTACAAATCGACTTTTTGTGCCAAAAAAACGTGTTTTAGCATTTTTTTTGCCTGAAAATTGAAATTTTTCTAGCACAGTACAAATCGACTTTTTGGGCCAAAAAAACGTGTTTTAGCATTTTTTTTGCCTGAAAATTGAAATTTTTCTAGCACTGTACAAATCGACTTTTTGGGCCAAAAAAACGTGTTTTTGCATTTTTTTTGCCTGAAAATTGAAATTTTTCTAGCACAGTACAAATCGACTTTTTGGGCCAAAAAAACGTGTTTTAGCATTTTTTTTGCCTGAAAATTGAAATTTTTCTAGCACAGTACAAATCGACTTTTTGAGCCAAAAAAACGTGTTTTAGCATTTTTTTTGCCTGAAAATTGAAATTTTTCTAGCACAGTACAAATCGACTTTTTCGGCCAAAAAAACGTGTTTTAGCATTTTTTTTGCCTGAAAATTGAAATTTTTCTAGCACAGTACAAATCGACTTTTTGGGCCAAAAAAACGTGTTTTAGCATTTTTTTTGCCTGAAAATTGAAATTTTTCTAGCACAGTACAAATCGACTTTTTGGGCCAAAAAAACGTGTTTTAGCATTTTTTTTGCCTGAAAATTGAAATTTTTCTAGCACAGTACAAATCGACTTTTTGGGCCCAAAAAACGTGTTTTAGCTTTTTTTTTGCCTGAAAATTGAAATTTTTCTAGCACAGTACAAATCGACTTTTTGGGCCAAAAAAACGTGTTTTAGCATTTTTTTTGCCTGAAAATTGAAATTTTTCTAGCACAGTACAAATCGACTTTTTGGGCCAAAAAAACGTGTTTTAGCTTTTTTTTTGCCTGAAAATTGAAATTTTTCTATCACAGTACAAATCGACTTTTTGGGCCAAAAAAACGTGTTTTAGCATTTTTTTTGCCTGAAAATTGAAATTTTTCTAGCACAGTACAAATCGACTTTTTGGGCCCAAAAAACGTGTTTTAGCTTTTTTTTTGCCTGAAAATTGAAATTTTTCTAGCACAGTACAAATCGACTTTTTGGGCCAAAAAAACGTGTTTTAGCATTTTTTTTGCCTGAAAATTGAAATTTTTCTAGCACAGTACAAATCGACTTTTTGGGCCCAAAAAACGTGTTTTAGCTTTTTTTTTGCCTGAAAATTGAAATTTTTCTAGCACAGTACAAATCGACTTTTTGGGCCAAAATAACGTGTTTTAGCATTTTTTTTGGCTGAAAATTGAAATTTTTCTAGCACAGTACAAATCGACTTTTTGGGCCAAAAAAACGTGTTTTAGCATTTTTTTTGCCTGAAAATTGAAATTTTTCTAGCACAGTACAAATCGACTTTTTGGGCCAAAGAAACGTGTTTTAGCATTTTTTTTGCCTGAAAATTGAAATTTTTCTTGCACTGTACAAATCGACTTTTTGGGCCAAAAAAACGTGTTTTTGCATTTTTTTTGCCTGAAAATTGAAATTTTTCTAGCACAGTACAAATCGACTTTTTGTGCCAAAAAAACGTGTTTTAGCATTTTTTTTGCCTGAAAATTGAAATTTTTCTAGCACAGTACAAATCGACTTTTTGTGCCAAAAAAACGTGTTTTAGCATTTTTTTTGCCTGAAAATTGAAATTTTTCTAGCACTGTACAAATCGACTTTTTGGGCCAAAAAAACGTGTTTTTGCATTTTTTTTGCCTGAAAATTGAAATTTTTCTAGCACAGTACAAATCGACTTTTTGGGCCAAAAAAACGTGTTTTAGCATTTTTTTTGCCTGAAAATTGAAATTTTTCTAGCACAGTACAAATCGACTTTTTGGGCCAAAAAAACGTGTTTTAGCATTTTTTTTGCCTGAAAATTGAAATTTTTCTAGCACAGTACAAATCGACTTTTTGGGCCAAAAAAACGTGTTTTAGCATTTTTTTTGCCTGAAAATTGAAATTTTTCTAGCACAGTACAAATCGACTTTTTGGGCCAAAAAACGTGTTTTAGCATTTTTTTTGCCTGAAAATTGAAATTTTTCTAGCACAGTACAAATCGACTTTTTGGGCCAAAAAAACGTGTTTTAGCATTTTTTTTGCCTGAAAATTGATTTTTTTCTAGCACAGTACAAATCGACTTTTTGGGCCAAAAAAACGTGTTTTAGCATTTTTTTTGCCTGAAAATTGAAATTTTTCTAGCACAGTACAAATCGACTTTTTGGGCCAAAAAAACGTGTTTTTGCATTTTTTTGCCTGAAAATTGAAATTTTTCTAGCACAGTACAAATCGACTTTTTGGGCCAAAAAAACGTGTTTTAGCATTTTTTTTGCCTGAAAATTGAAATTTTTCTAGCACAGTACAAATCGACTTTTTGGGCCAAAAAAACGTGTTTTAGCATTTTTTTTGCCTGAAAATTGAAATTTTTCTAGCACAGTACAAATCGACTTTTTGGGCCCAAAAAACGTGTTTTAGCTTTTTTTTTGCCTGAAAATTGAAATTTTTCTAGCACAGTACAAATCGACTTTTTGGGCCAAAAAAACGTGTTTTAGCATTTTTTTTGCCTGAAAATTGAAATTTTTCTAGCACAGTACAAATCGACTTTTTGGGCCCAAAAAACGTGTTTTAGCTTTTTTTTTGCCTGAAAATTGAAATTTTTCTAGCACAGTACAAATCGACTTTTTGGGCCAAAAAAACGTGTTTTAGCATTTTTTTTGGCTGAAAATTGAAATTTTTCTAGCACAGTACAAATCGACTTTTTGGGCCAAAAAAACGTGTTTTAGCATTTTTTTTGCCTGAAAATTGAAATTTTTCTAGCACAGTACAAATCGACTTTTTGGGCCAAAGAAACGTGTTTTAGCATTTTTTTTGCCTGAAAATTGAAATTTTTCTTGCACTGTACAAATCGACTTTTTGGGCCAAAAAAACGTGTTTTTGCATTTTTTTTGCCTGAAAATTGAAATTTTTCTAGCACAGTACAAATCGACTTTTTGTGCCAAAAAAACGTGTTTTAGCATTTTTTTTGCCTGAAAATTGAAATTTTTCTAGCACAGTACAAATCGACTTTTTGGGCCAAAAAAACGTGTTTTAGCATTTTTTTTGCCTGAAAATTGAAATTTTTCTAGCACTGTACAAATCGACTTTTTGGGCCAAAAAAACGTGTTTTTGCATTTTTTTTGCCTGAAAATTGAAATTTTTCTAGCACAGTACAAATCGACTTTTTGGGCCAAAAAAACGTGTTTTAGCATTTTTTTTGCCTGAAAATTGAAATTTTTCTAGCACAGTACAAATCGACTTTTTCGGCCAAAAAAACGTGTTTTAGCATTTTTTTGCCTGAAAATTGAAATTTTTCTAGCACAGTACAAATCGACTTTTGGGCCAAAAAAACGTGTTTTTGCATTTTTTTTTGCCTGAAAATTGAAATTTTTCTAGCACAGTACAAATCGACTTTTTGGGCCAAAAAAACGTGTTTTAGCATTTTTTTTGCCTGAAAATTGAAATTTTTCTAGCACAGTACAAATCGACTTTTTGGGCCAAAAAAACGTGTTTTAGCATTTTTTTTGCCTGAAAATTGAAATTTTTCTAGCACAGTACAAATCGACTTTTTGTGCCAAAAAAACGTGTTTTAGCATTTTTTTTGCCTGAAAATTGAAATTTTTCTAGCACAGTACAAATCGACTTTTTGGGCCAAAAAAACGTGTTTTAGCATTTTTTTTGCCTGAAAATTGAAATTTTTCTAGCACTGTACAAATCGACTTTTTGGGCCAAAAAAACGTGTTTTTGCATTTTTTTTTGCCTGAAAATTGAAATTTTTCTAGCACAGTACAAATCGACTTTTTGGGCCAAAAAAATGTGTTTTAGCATTTTTTTTGCCTGAAAATTGAAATTTTTCTAGCACAGTACAAATCGACTTTTTGGGCCAAAAAAACGTGTTTTAGCATTTTTTTTGCCTGAAAATTGAAATTTTTCTAGCACAGTACAAATCGACTTTTTGGGCCAAAAAAACGTGTTTTAGCATTTTTTTTGCCTGAAAATTGAAATTTTTCTAGCACAGTACAAATCGACTTTTTGGGCCAAAAAAACGTGTTTTAGCATTTTTTTTGCCTGAAAATTGAAATTTTTCTAGCACATTACAAATCGCTTCTGAGACCCAAAAAACTCGATTTTTCGGTGTTTTTAGGCTAAATTTGGGATATAAACGGGTATCGAAGATGCATGCACAAATCGACTTTTTGGGCCAAAAAAACGTGTTTTAACAAGCAGGCAGGCAGGCAGGTAGGTAGGTAGGTAGGGAGGCAGGCACACAGGCAGGCAGACAGGTAGGTAGGGAGGCAGGCAGGTAGGCAGGCAGGCAGGTAGGCAGGCAGGCAGGCAGGCAGGCAGGCAGGCAGGTAGGCAGGCAGGCAGGTAGGCAGGCAGGCAGGCAGGTAGGCAGGCAGGCAGGCAGGTAGGCAGGCAGGCAGGTAGGCAGGCAGGCAGGTAGGCAGGCAGGCAGGCAGGCAGTGAAATCTGACTTATATAGGGATGAAGTGAACCAATTTTCTATCCCGTTTCTACCAGTAAAGAAAACGTGTTTACATACACCATGCTATTATATATTAGATATATAGATTAGAAATTATTCATTATTATATATTATTATTATTATTATTATTATTATTATTAATATTATTATTATTATTATTATTATTATTATTATTAGTAGTAGTAGTAGTAGTAGTAGTACTAGTAGTAGTACTAGTAGTAGTAGTAGTAGTAGTATTGCCAATTCAGGTTTTTGTTCTGGCTATACTTACGACTCTCTCTCTCTTTCTCTCTCACACACACACATGTAAACAAAGAAACATTTGCAATGAAATGAAATGAAAATAATGCCGTTGAAAACGAATAAAGTGTACTAAAAGTGAACTAGTAGTATTAAAAATGATGTAGAGTAAAGTGAAGTATAAAGTTGTGCAATATAGTAGATGAAAATTGAAAATGACTCGAATGTGTAAATGCAGTGTTGCCATGGTGTTGTAGCCACCACTAGCCACCTCTAGCCCAAGTGTGAAGGGTAGAAGCAGTGTTACCAATGTTTTATAGCCCAGTTTTGTAGCCCCAAGGTGAGTTGTGATTGGCTAAAATGGGGGTGTTGGCGATTTTTGCCGAATATATATAAGGTCGTAAGCCGCCGGGGAGGTTGGTGGGGTGGGGGGGGGTAAAACAAGGGATTGGGGGGGCGAAATTTTGGATTTAGAAGCCAAATAAAAAAAAATTGGGGCTTCTTCTCGACAGCCTAACCAAACCAAGCCTTATTTAACCTAACCTCTTCCTATTAGAATTAGTAGTAGTAGTATTAGTAGTAGTAGTAATATTAGTAGTAGTAGTAGTATTACCTAACCTAACCTAGACCACAGTAGACTACCGGGACCTAACCGGGGCAGACTACCGGGACCTAACCGGGGCAGACTACCGGGACCTAACCTAACATAACACAACCGGGACAGACTACCGGGACCTAACCGGGGCAGACTACCGGGACCTAACCGGGGCAAACTACCGGGACCTAACCGGGGCAGACTACCGGGACCTAACCGGGGCAGACTACCGGGACCTAACCGGGGCAGACTACCGGGACCTAACCTAACATAACAGAACCGGGACAGACTACCGGGACCTAACCGGGGCAGACTACCGGGACCTAACCTAACATAACAGAACCGGGACAGACTACCGGGACCTAACCGGGGCAAACTACCGGGACCTAACCTAACATAACAGAACCGGGACAGACTACCGGGACCTAACCGGGGCAGACTACCGGGACCTAACCTAACATAACAGAACCGGGACAGACTACCGGGACCTAACCTAACATAACAGAACCGGGACAGACTACCGGGACCTAACCGGGGCAGACTACCGGGACCTAACCTAACATAACAGAACCGGGACAGACTACCGGGACCTAACCGGGGCAGACTACCGGGACCTAACCTAACATAACAGAACCGGGACAGACTACCGGGACCTAACCGGGGCAGACTACCGGGACCTAACCTAACATAACAGAACCGGGACAGACTACCGGGACCTAACCGGGGCAGACTACCGGGACCTAACCTAACATAACAGAACCGGGACAGACTACCGGGACCTAACCGGGGCAGACTACCGGGACCTAACCTAACATAACAGAACCGGGACAGACTACCGGGACCTAACCGGGGCAGACTACCGGGACCTAACCTAACATAACCTAACCGGGGCAAACTACCGGGACCTAACCTAACATAGCCTAACCGGGGCAGACTACCGGGACCTAACCTAACATAACAGAACCGGGACAGACTACCGGGACCTAACCGGGGCAGACTACCGGGACCTAACCTAACATAACAGAACCGGGACAGACTACCGGGACCTAACCGGGGCAGACTACCGGGACCTAACCTAACATAACACAACCGGGACAGACTACCGGGACCTAACCGGGGCAGACTACCGGGACCTAACCTAACATAGCCTAACCGGGGCAAACTACCGGGACCTAACCTAACATAGCCTAACCGGGGCAGACTACCGGGACCTAACCTAACATAACAGAACCGGGACAGACTACCGGGACCTAACCGGGGCAGACTACCGGGACCTAACCTAACATAACACAACCGGGACAGACTACCGGGACCTAACCGGGGCAGACTACCGGGACCTAACCTAACATAGCCTAACCGGGGCATACTACCGGAACCTAACCTAACCTAACCTAACCTAACCTAACCTAACCTAACCTACCGAGACCTAACCTAACATAGCCTAACCGGGGCAGACTACCGGGACCTAACCTAACATAACAGAACCGGGACAGACTACCGGGACCTAACCGGGGCAGACTACCGGGACCTAACCTAACATAACAGAACCGGGACAGACTACCGGGACCTAACCGGGGCAGACTACCGGGACCTAACCTAACATAACAGAACCGGGACAGACTACCGGGACCTAACCGGGGCAGACTACCGGGACCTAACCTAACATAACAGAACCGGGACAGACTACCGGGACCTAACCGGGGCAGACTACCGGGACCTAACCTAACATAACAGAACCGGGGCATACTACCGGGACCTAACCGGGGCAGACTACCGGGACCTAACCTAACATAGCCTAACCGGGGCATACTACCGGAACCTAACCTAACCTAACCTAACCTAACCTAACCTAACCTAACCTAACCTAACCTAACCTAACCTAACCTACCGAGACCTAACCGGGGCAGACTACCGGGACCTAACCTAACATAACAGAACCGGGACAGACTACCGGGACCTAACCGGGGCAGACTACCGGGACCTAACCTAACATAGCCTAACCGTGGTATACTACCGGGACCTAACCTAACCTAACCTAACCCTTAACCTAACCTAACCTAACCTAACCTAACCCAACCTAACCTAACCTAACCTAACCCAACCTAACCTAACCTAACCTAACCTAACCTAACCTAACCTAACCCAACCTAACCTAACCTAACCTAACCTAACCTAACCTAACCTAACCCAACCTAACCTAACCTAACCTAACCTAACCTAACCCTTAACCTAACCTAACCCAACCCAACCCAACCTAACCTAACCTAACCTAACCTAACCTAACCTAACCTAACCTAACCTAACCCAACCTAACCTAACCTAACCTAACCTAACCTAACCCTTAACCTAACCTAACCTAACCCCTAACCTGCTGCCCCCGCTGCCCCGCCCCGCTGCCCCGCCCCACTGCCCCGCCGCCACGCCGCCCTCCCGCCCCGCTGCCCCTAACCTAACCTAACCTAACCTAACCTAACCTAACCTAACCTAACCTAACCTAACCTAACCTAACCTAACCTAACCTAACCTAACCTAACCTAACCCTTAACCTAACCTAACCTAACCCTTAACCTAACCTAACCTAACCTAACCCTTAACCTAACCTAACCTAACCTAACCCTTAACCTAACCTAACCTAACCTAACCCTTAACCTAACCTAACCTAACCTAACCCTTAACCTAACCTAACCTAACCTAACCCTTAACCTAACCTAACCTAACCTAACCTAACCCCTAACCTGCTGCCCCGCCGCCCCGCCCCGCTGCCCCGCCCCACTGACCTGCCCCACTGCCCCGCCGCCGCCCAGCTGTCACCCCCGCTGCCCCGCCGCCCCCGCTGCCCTGCCGCCCCGCTGCCCCGCCACCCCCGCTGCCCCGCCACCCCCGCTGCCCCGCTGTCCAGCCCCGCCGCCCCACTGCCCCGCCCCGCTGCCCCGACGCCCCGCTGCCCCGCCGCCCCGCCCCGCAACTGCCCCACTGCCCCGCCCCGCTGCCCCGCTGCCCCGACGCCCCGCTGCCCCGCCCCGCTGCCCCGACGCCCTGCCACCCCCGCCCCGCAACTGCCCCCCTGCCCCGCCCCGCTGCCCCGCCCCGCTGCCCCGCTGCCCCGCCACCCCGCCCCGCTGCCCCGATGCCCTGCTGCCCCGCTGTCAAGCCCCGCCGCCCCACTGCCCCGCCCCGCTGCCCCGCATCCCGCTGCCCCGCCGCCCTGCTGCCCCGCAACCCCGCTACCCCGCCTCGCAACTGCCCCGCCTCCCCGCCCCGCCCCGCTGCCCCGCTGCCCCGCCCCGCTGCCCCGATGCCCTAAAGCCCCGCTGCCACGCCGCCCCGCTGCCCCGCCTCGCAACTGCCCTGCCGCCCCGCCCCACTGCCCTGCCGCCACGCCGCCCTGCCACCCCCGCTGCCCCTAACCTAACCTAACCTAACCTAACCTAACCTAACCTAACCTAACCTAACCTAACCTAACCCTTAACCTAACCTAACCTAACCCTTAACCTAACCTAACCTAACCTAACCTAACCTAACCCTTAACCTAACCTAACCCAACCTAACCTAACCTAACCTAACCCTTAACCTAACCTAACCTAACCTAACCTAACCCAACCTAACCTAACCTAACCTAACCTAACCCTTAACCTAACCTAACCTAACCTAACCTAA
>JAWZYT010006671.1:35000-100000 GCA_034508575.1 Petrolisthes manimaculis
GTATGTATAGTGAAGATGTGTATATAGTGAAGATGTTTGTATAGTGAAGATGTGTGTATAGTGAAGATGTGTGTAGTGAAGATGTGTGTAGTGAAGATGCTTGTGTAGTGAAGATGTTTGTGTAGTGAAGATGTTTGTGTAGTGAAGATGTGTGTGTAGTGAAGATGTGTGTATAGTGAAGATGTGTGTATAGTGAAGATGTGTGTATAGTGAAGATGTGTGTATAGTGAAGATGTGTGTAGTGAAGATGTGTGTAATGAAGATGTGTGTATAGTGAAGATGTGTTTAGTGAAGATGTATGTATAGTGAAGATGTGTATATAGTGAAGATGTTTGTATAGTGAAGATGTGTGTATAGTGTAGATGTGTATATAGTGAAGATGTTTGTATAGTGAAGATGTGTGTATAGTGAAGATGTGTGTAGTTAAGATGTGTGTATAGTGAAGATGTGTGTTTAGTGAAGATGTGTGCATAGTGAAGATGTGTGTAGTGAAGATGTGTGTAGTGAAGATGTGTGTATAGTGAAGATGTGTGTTTAGTGAAGATGTGTGTATAGTGAAGATGTGTGTATAGTGAAGATGTGTGTATAGTGAAGATCTGTGTATAGTGAAGATGTGTGTATAGTGAAGATGTGTGTAGTGAAGATGTGTGTATAGTGAAGATGTGTGTATAGTGAAGATGTGTGTATAGTGAAGATGTGTGTATAGTAAAGATGTGTGTATAATAAAGATGTGTGTATAGTGAAGATGTGTGTATAGTGAAGATATGTGTATAGTGAAGATGTGTGTATAGTGAAGATGTGTGTAGTGAAGATGTATGTATAGTGAAGATGTGTGTATAGTGAAGATGTGTGTATAGTGAAGATGTGTGTATAGTGAAGATGTGTGTATAGTGAAGATATGTGTAGTGAAGATGTGTGTATAGTGAAGATGTGTGTAGTGAAGATGTTTGTATAGTGAAGATGTGTGTATAGTGAAGATGTGTGTAGTGAAGATGTGTGTATAGTGAAGATGTGTGTATAGTGAAGATGTGTGTATAGTGAAGATGTGTGTAGTGAAGATGTGTGTATAGTGAAGATGTGTGTAGTGAAGATGTGTGTATAGTGAAGATGTGTGTATAGTGAAGATGTGTGTAGTGAATATGTGTGTAGTGAAGATGTGTTTATAGTGAAGATGTGTGTATAGTGAAGATGTGTGTAGTGAAGATGTGTGTATAGTGAAGATGTGTGTATAGTGAAGATGTGTGTATAGTGAAGATGTGTGTATAGTGAAGATGTGTGTATAGTGAAGATGTGTGTATAGTGAAGATGTGTGTATAGTAAAGATGTGTGTATAGTGAAGATGTGTGTATAGTGAAGATATGTGTATAGTGAAGATGTGTGTATAGTGAAGATGTGTGTAGTGAAGATGTATGTATAGTGAAGATGTGTGTATAGTGAAGATGTGTGTATAGTGAAGATGTGTGTATAGTGAAGATGTGTGTATAGTGAAGACATGTGTAGTGAAGATGTGTGTATAGTGAAGATGTGTGTAGTGAAGATGTTTGTATAGTGAAGATGTGTGTATAGTGAAGATGTGTGTAGTGAAGATGTGTGTATAGTGAAGATGTGTGTATAGTGAAGATGTGTGTATAGTGAAGATGTGTGTAGTGAAGATGTGTGTATAGTGAAGATGTGTGTATAGTGAAGATGTGTGTATAGTGAAGATGTGTGTATAGTGAAGATGTGTGTATAGTGAAGATGTGTGTATAGTGAAGATATGTGTATAGTGAAGATTTGTGTATAGTGAAGATGTGTGTATAGTGAAGATGTGTATATAGTGAAGATGTGTATATAGTGAAGATGTGTGTATAGTGAAGATGTGTGTAGTGAAGATGTGTGTAGTGAAGATGTGTGTATAGTGAAGATGTGTGTTTAGTGAAGATGTGTGTATAGTGAAGATGTGTGTATAGTGAAGATGTGTGTATAGTGAAGATGTGTGTATAGTGAAGATCTGTGTATAGTGAAGATGTGTGTATAGTGAAGATGTGTGTATAGTGAAGATGTGTGTATAGTGAAGATGTGTGTAGTGAAGATGTGTGTATAGTGAAGATGTGTGTATAGTGAAGATGTGTATATAGTGAAGATGTGTGTAGTGAAGATGTGTGTATAGTGAAGATGTGTGTAGTGAAGATGTGTGTATAGTGAAGATGTGTGTATAGTGAAGATGTGTGTATAGTGAAGATGTGTGTAGTGAAGATGTGTGTAGTGAAGATGTGTTTATAGTGAAGATGTGTGTATAGTGAAGATGTGTGTAGTGAAGATGTTTGTATAGTGAAGATGTATGTATAGTGAAGATGTATGTATAGTGAAGATGTGTGTAGTGAAGATGTTTGTATAGTGAAGATGTGTGTATAGTGAATATGTGTGTATAGTGAAGATGTGTTTAGTGAAGATGTGTTTAGTGAAGATGTTTGTATAGAGAAGATGTTTGTATAGTGAAGATGTGTGTATAGTGAAGATGTGTGTGTAGGGAAGATGTGTGTATAGTGAAGATGTGTGTTTAGTGAAGATGTGTGTATAGTGAAGATGTGTGTATAGTGAAGATGTGTGTATAGTGAAGATGTGTGTATAGTGAAGATGTGTGTATAGTGAAGATGTGTGTATAGTGAAGATGTGTGTATAGTGAAGATGTGTATAGTGAAGATGTGTGTAGTGAAGATGTGTGTATAGTGAAGATGTGTATATAGTGAAGATGTGTATATAATGAAGATGCATGTATAGTGAAGATGTGTGTATAGTGAAGATGTGTGTATAGTGAAGATATGTGTATAGTGAAGATGTGTGTATAGTGAAGCTGTGTATATAGTCAAGATGTGTGTATAGTGAAGATGTGTGTATAGTGAAGATGTGTGTATAGTGAAGATGTGTGTAGTGAAGATGTGTGTATTGAAGATGTGTGTATAGTGAAGATGTGTGTTTAGTGAAGATGTGTGTATAGTATAGATGTGTGTATAGTGAAGATGTGTGTATAGTGAAGATCTATGTATAGTGAAGATGTGTGTATAGTGAAGATGTGTGTAGTGAAGATGTGTGTATAGTGAAGATGTGTGTATAGTGAAGATGTGTGTATAGTGAAGATGTGTGTAGTGAAGATGTATGTATAGTGAAGATGTGTGCATAGTGAAGATGTGTGTATAGTGAAGATGTGTGTATAGTGAAGATGTGTGTATAGTGAAGATGTGTGTATAGTGAAGATATGTGTAGTTAAGATGTGTGTATAGTGAAGATGTGTGTAGTGAAGATGTTTGTATAGTGAAGATGTGTGTATAGTGAAGATGTGTGTAGTGAAGATGTGTGTATAGTGAAGATGTGTGCATAGTGAAGATGTGTGTATAGTGAAGATGTGTGTATAGTGAAGATGTGTGTATAGTGAAGATGTGTGTATAGTGAAGATGTGTGTGTAGTGAAAATGTGTGTATAGTGAAGATGTGTGTAGTGAAGATGTGTGTATAGTGAAGATGTGTGTATAGTGAAGATGTGTGTATAGTGAAGATGTGTGTAGTGAAGATGTGTGTAGTGAAGATGTGTATATAGTGAAGATGTGTGTATAGTGAAGATTTGTGTAGTGAAGATGTTTGTATAGTGAAGATGTATGTATAGTGAAGATGTGTGTATAGTGAAGATGTGTGTAGTGAAGATGTTTGTATAGTGAAGATGTGTGTATAGTGAAGATGTGTGTATAGTGAAGATGTGTGTATAGTGAAGATGTGTTTAGTGAAGATGTGTTTAGTGAAGATGTTTGTATAGTGAAGATGTTTGTATAGTGAAGATGTGTGTATAGTGAAGATGTATATGTAGTGAAGATGTGTGTATAGTGAAGATGTGTGTATAGTGAAGATGTGTGTATAGTGAAGATGTGTGTTTGTGTATAGTGAAGATGTGTGTATAGTGAAGATGTGTGTATAGTGAAGATGTGTGTATAGTGAAGATGTGTGTATAGTGAAGATGTGTGTATAGTGAAGATGTGTGTATAGTGAAGATGTGTGTATAGTGAAGATGTGTGTATAGTGAAGATGTGTGTAGTGAAGATGTGTGTAGTGAAGATGTATGTGTAGTGAAGATGTATGTGTAGTGAAGATGTGTGTATAGTGAAGATGTGTGTAGTGAAGATGTGTGTATAGTGAAGATGTGTGTATAGTAAATATGTTTGTATAGTGAATATGTTTGTATAGTGAAGATGTGTGTATAGTGAAGATGTGTGTATAGTGAAGATGTGTGTATAGTGAAGATTTGTGTATAGTGAAGATGTTTGTATAGTGAAGATGTGTATAGTGAAGATGTATGTATAGTGAAGCTGTGTATATAGTGAAGATGTTTGTATAGTGAAGATGTGTGTATAGTGAAGATGTGTGTAGTGAAGATGTGTGTAGTGAAGATGTTTGTGTAGTGAAGAAGTTTGTGTAGTGAAGATGTGTGTGTAGTGAAGATGTGTGTATAGTGAAGATGTGTGTATAGTGAAGATGTGTGCATAGTGAAGATGTGTGTTTAGTGATGATGTGTGTATAGTGAAGATGTGTGTATAGTGAAGATGTGTGTATAGTGAAGATGTGTGCATAGTGAAGATGTGTGTATAGTGAAGATGTGTGTATAGTGAAGATGTGTGTATAGTGAAGATGTGTGTATAGTGAAGATGTGTGTGTAGTGAAAATGTGTGTATAGTGAAGATGTGTGTAGTGAAGATGTGTGTATAGTGAAGATGTGTGTATAGTGAAGATGTGTGTATAGTGAAGATGTGTGTAGTGAAGATGTGTGTAGTGAAGATGTGTATATAGTGAAGATGTGTGTATAGTGAAGATTTGTGTAGTGAAGATGTTTGTATAGTGAAGATGTATGTATAGTGAAGATGTGTGTATAGTGAAGATGTGTGTAGTGAAGATGTTTGTATAGTGAAGATGTGTGTATAGTGAAGATGTGTGTATAGTGAAGATGTGTGTATAGTGAAGATGTGTTTAGTGAAGATGTGTTTAGTGAAGATGTTTGTATAGTGAAGATGTTTGTATAGTGAAGATGTGTGTATAGTGAAGATGTATATGTAGTGAAGATGTGTGTATAGTGAAGATGTGTGTATAGTGAAGATGTGTGTATAGTGAAGATGTGTGTTTGTGTATAGTGAAGATGTGTGTATAGTGAAGATGTGTGTATAGTGAAGATGTGTGTATAGTGAAGATGTGTGTATAGTGAAGATGTGTGTATAGTGAAGATGTGTGTATAGTGAAGATGTGTGTATAGTGAAGATGTGTGTATAGTGAAGATGTGTGTATAGTGATGATGTGTGTAGTGAAGATGTGTGTAGTGAAGATGTATGTGTAGTGAAGATGTATGTGTAGTGAAGATGTGTGTATAGTGAAGATGTGTGTAGTGAAGATGTGTGTATAGTGAAGATGTGTGTATAGTGAATATGTTTGTATAGTGAATATGTTTGTATAGTGAAGATGTGTGTATAGTGAAGATGTGTGTATAGTGAAGATGTGTGTATAGTGAAGATTTGTGTATAGTGAAGATGTTTGTATAGTGAAGATGTGTATAGTGAAGATGTATGTATAGTGAAGCTGTGTATATAGTGAAGATGTTTGTATAGTGAAGATGTGTGTATAGTGAAGATGTGTGTAGTGAAGATGTGTGTAGTGAAGATGTTTGTGTAGTGAAGAAGTTTGTGTAGTGAAGATGTGTGTGTAGTGAAGATGTGTGTATAGTGAAGATGTGTGTATAGTGAAGATGTGTGCATAGTGAAGATGTGTGTTTAGTGATGATGTGTGTATAGTGAAGATGTGTGTATAGTGAAGATGTGTGTATAGTGAAGATGTGTGTATAGTGAAGATGTGTGTATAGTGAAGATGTGTGTATAGTGAAGATGTGTGTATAGTGAAGATGTGTGTATAGTGAAGATGTGTGTATAGTGAAGATGTGTGTATAGTGAAGATATGTGTATAGTGAAGATTTGTGTATAGTGAAGATGTGTGTATAGTGAAGATGTGTGTATAGTGAAGATGTGTGTATAGTGAAGATGTGTGTATAGTGAAGATGTGTGTATAGTGAAGATGTGTGTATAGTGAAGATGTGTGTAGTGAAGATGTGTGTAATGAAGATGTGTGTATAGTGAAGATGTGTGTTTAGTGAAGATGTGTGTATAGTGAAGATGTGTGTATAGTGAAGATGTGTGTATAGTGAAGATCTGTGTATAGTGAAGATGTGTGTATAGTGAAAACGTGTGTAGTGAAGATGTGTGTATAGTGAAGATGTGTGTATAGTGAAGATGTGTGTATAGTGAAGATGTGTGTATAGTGAAGATGTGTGTATAGTAAAGATATGTGTATAGTGAAGATGTGTGTATAGTGAAGATATGTGTATAGTGAAGATGTGTGTATAGTGAAGATGTGTGTAGTGAAGATGTATGAATAGTGAAGATGTGTGTATAGTGAAGATGTGTGTATAGTGAAGATGTGTGTATAGTGAAGATGTGTGTATAGTGAAGATATGTGTAGTGAAGATGTGTGTATAGTGAAGATGTGTGTAGTGATGATGTTTGTATAGTGAAGATGTATGTATAGTGAAGATGTGTGTAGTGAAGATGTGTGTATAGTGGAGATGTGTGTATAGTGAAGATGTGTGTATAGTGAAGATGTGTGTAGTGAAGATGTGTGTATAGTGAAGATGTGTGTAGTGAAGATGTGTGTATAGTGAAGATGTGTGTATAGTGAAGATGTGTGTATAGTGAAGATGTGTGTAGTGAAGATGTGTGTAGTGAAGAGGTGTGTATAGTGAAGATGTGTGTATAGTGAAGATGTGTGTAGTGAAGATGTTTGTATAGTGAAGATGTATGTATAGTGAAGATGTGTGTATAGTGACGATGTGTGTAGTGAAGATGTTTGTAGAGTGAAGATGTGTGTATAGTGAAGATGTGTGTATAGTGAAGATGTGTGTATAGTGAAGATGTGCTTAGTGAAGATGTGTTTAGTGAAGATGTTTGTATAGGGAAGATGTTTGTATAGTGAAGATGTGTGTATAGTGAAGATGTGTGTGTAGTGAAGATGTGTGTATAGTGAAGATGTGTGAATAGTGAAGATGTGTGTATAGTGAAGATGTCTGTTTAGTGAAGATGTGTGTATAGTGAAGATGTGTGTATAGTGAAGATGTGTGTATAATGAAGATGTGTGTATAGTGAAGATGTGTGTATAGTGAAGATGTGTGTATAGTGAAGATGTGTGTAGTGAAGATGTGTGTATAGTGAAGATGTGTATATAGTGAAGATGTGTGTAGTGAAGATGTGTGTATAGTGAAGATGTGTGTAGTGAAGATGTATGTATAGTGAAGATGTTTGTATAGTGAAGATGTGTATATAGTGAAGATGTGTGTATAGTGAAGATGTGTGAATAGTGAAGATGTGTGTAGTGAAGATGTGTGTAGTGAAAATGTGTGTATAGTGAAGATGTGTGTGGTGAAGATGTGTGTATAGTGAAGATGTGTGTATAGTGAAGATGTGTGTATAGTGAAGATGTGTGTATAGTGAAGATGTGTGTATAGTGAAGATGTGTGTATAGTGAAGATGTGTGTAGTGAAGATGTGTGTAATGAAGATGTGTGTATAGTGAAGATGTGTGTTTAGTGAAGATGTGTGTATAGTGAAGATGTGTGTATAGTGAAGATGTGTGTATAGTGAAGATCTGTGTATAGTGAAGATGTGTGTATAGTGAAAATGTGTGTAGTGAAGATGTGTGTATAGTGAAGATGTGTGTATAGTGAAGATGTGTGTATAGTGAAGATGTGTGTATAGTGAAGATGTGTGTATAGTAAAGATATGTGTATAGTGAAGATGTGTGTATAGTGAAGATATGTGTATAGTGAAGATGTGTGTATAGTGAAGATGTGTGTAGTGAAGATGTATGAATAGTGAAGATGTGTGTATAGTGAAGATGTGTGTATAGTGAAGATGTGTGTATAGTGAAGATGTGTGTATAGTGAAGATATGTGTAGTGAAGATGTGTGTATAGTGAAGATGTGTGTAGTGATGATGTTTGTATAGTGAAGATGTGTGTATAGTGAAGATGTGTGTAGTGAAGATGTGTGTATAGTGAAGATGTGCGTATAGTGAAGATGTGTGTATAGTGAAGATGTGTGTAGTGAAGATGTGTGTATAGTGAAGATGTGTGTAGTGAAGATGTGTGTATAGTGAAGATGTGTGTATAGTGAAGATGTGTGTATAGTGAAGATGTGTGTAGTGAAGATGTGTGTAGTGAAGATGTGTGTATAGTGAAGATGTGTGTATAGTGAAGATGTGTGTAGTGAAGATGTTTGTATAGTGAAGATGTATGTATAGTGAAGATGTGTGTATAGTGACGATGTGTGTAGTGAAGATGTTTGTAGAGTGAAGATGTGTGTATAGTGAAGATGTGTGTATAGTGAAGATGTGTGTATAGTGAAGATGTGCTTAGTGAAGATGTGTTTAGTGAAGATGTTTGTATAGTGAAGATGTTTGTATAGTGAAGATGTGTGTATAGTGAAGATGTGTGTGTAGTGAAGATGTGTGTATAGTGAAGATGTGTGTATAGTGAAGATGTGTGTATAGTGAAGATGTCTGTTTAGTGAAGATGTGTGTATAGTGAAGATGTGTGTATAGTGAAGATGTGTGTATAGTGAAGATGTGTGTATAGTGAAGATGTGTGTATAGTGAAGATGTGTGTATAGTGAAGATATGTGTAGTGAAGATGTGTGTATAGTGAAGATGTGTATATAGTGAAGATGTGTGTAGTGAAGATGTGTGTATAGTGAAGATGTGTGTAGTGAAGATGTATGTATAGTGAAGATGTTTGTATAGTGAAGATGTGTATATAGTGAAGATGTGTGTATAGTGAAGATGTGTGTATAGTGAAGATGTGTGTAGTGAAGATGTGTGTAGTGAAGATGTGTGTATAGTGAAGATGTGTGTGGTGAAGATGTGTGTATAGTGAAGATGTGTGTATAGTGAAGATGTGTATATAGTGAAGATGTGTGTAGTGAAGATGTGTGTATAGTGAAGATGTGTATAGTGAAGATGTGTGTATAGTGAAGATGTGTATATAGTGAAGATGTGTATATAGTGAAGATGTGTGTAGTGAAGATGTGTGTATAGTGAAGATGTGTGTAGTGAAGATGTATGTATAGTGAAGATGTATAGTGAAGATGTGTATATAGTGAAGATGTGTGTATAGTGAAGATGTGTGTATAGTGAATATGTGTGTAGTGAAGATGTGTGTAGTGAAGATGTGTGCATAGTGAAGATGTGTGTTTAGTGAAGATGTGTGTATAGTGAAGATGTGTGTATAGTGAAGATGTGTGTATAGTGAAGATCTGTGTATAGTGAAGATGTGTGTAGTGAAGATGTTTGTATAGTGAAGATGTGTGTATAGTGAAGATGTGTGTGTAGTGAAGATGTGTGTATAGTGAAGATGTGTGTATAGTGAAGATGTGTGTATAGTGAAGATGTCTGTTTAGTGATGTGTGTATAGTGAAGATGTGTGTATAGTGAAGATGTGTGTATAGTGAAGATGTGTATATAGTGAAGATGTGTGTAGTGAAGATGTGTGTATAGTGAAGATGTGTATAGTGAAGATGTGTGTATAGTGAAGATGTGTATATAGTGAAGATGTGTATATAGTGAAGATGTGTGTAGTGAAGATGTGTTTATAGTGAAGATGTGTGTAGTGAAGATGTATGTATAGTGAAGATGTATAGTGAAGATGTGTATATAGTGAAGATGTGTGTATAGTGAAGATGTGTGTATAGTGAATATGTGTGTAGTGAAGATGTGTGTAGTGAAGATGTGTGTATAGTGAAGATGTGTGTTTAGTGAAGATGTGTGTATAGTGAAGATGTGTGTATAGTGAAGATGTGTGTATAGTGAAGATCTGTGTATAGTGAAGATGTGTGTAGTGAAGATGTGTGTATAGTGAAGATGTGTGTATAGTGAAGATGTGTGTAGTGAAGATGTGTGTATAGTGAAGATGTGTGTATAGTGAAGATGTGTGTATAGTGAAGATGTGTGTATAGTGAAGATGTGTGTATAGTGAAGATGTGTGTATAGTGAAGATGTGTGTATAGTGAAGATGTGTGTATAGTGAAGATGTGTGTATAGTAAAGATATGTGTATAGTGAAGATGTGTGTATAGTGAAGATATGTGTATAGTGAAGATGTGTGTATAGTGAAGATGTGTGTAGTGAAGATGTATGAATAGTGAAGATGTGTGTATAGTGAAGATGTGTGTATAGTGAAGATGTGTGTATAGTGAAGATGTGTGTATAGTGAAGATATGTGTAGTGAAGATGTGTGTATAGTGAAGATGTGTGTAGTGATGATGTTTGTATAGTGAAGATGTGTGTATAGTGAAGATGTGTGTAGTGAAGATGTGTGTATAGTGAAGATGTGTGTATAGTGAAGATGTGTGTATAGTGAAGATGTGTGTAGTGAAGATGTGTGTATAGTGAAGATGTGTGTAGTGAAGATGTGTGTATAGTGAAGATGTGTGTATAGTGAAGATGTGTGTATAGTGAAGATGTGTGTAGTGAAGATGTGTGTAGTGAAGATGTGTGTATAGTGAAGATGTGTGTATAGTGAAGATGTGTGTAGTGAAGATGTTTGTATAGTGAAGATGTATGTATAGTGAAGATGTGTGTATAGTGACGATGTGTGTAGTGAAGATGTTTGTAGAGTGAAGATGTGTGTATAGTGAAGATGTGTGTATAGTGAAGATGTGTGTATAGTGAAGATGTGCTTAGTGAAGATGTGTTTAGTGAAGATGTTTGTATAGTGAAGATGTTTGTATAGTGAAGATGTGTGTATAGTGAAGATGTGTGTGTAGTGAAGATGTGTGTATAGTGAAGATGTGTGTATAGTGAAGATGTGTGTATAGTGAAGATGTCTGTTTAGTGAAGATGTGTGTATAGTGAAGATGTGTGTATAGTTAAGATGTGTGTATAGTGAAGATGTGTGTATAGTGAAGATGTGTGTATAGTGAAGATGTGTGTATAGTGAAGATGTGTGTAGTGAAGATGTGTGTATAGTGAAGATGTGTATATAGTGAAGATGTGTGTAGTGAAGATGTGTGTATAGTGAAGATGTGTGTAGTGAAGATGTATGTATAGTGAAGATGTTTGTATAGTGAAGATGTGTATATAGTGAAGATGTGTGTATAGTGAAGATGTGTGTATAGTGAAGATGTGTGTAGTGAAGATGTGTGTAGTGAAGATGTGTGTATAGTGAAGATGTGTGTGGTGAAGATGTGTGTATAGTGAAGATGTGTGTATAGTGAAGATGTGTATATAGTGAAGATGTGTGTAGTGAAGATGTGTGTATAGTGAAGATGTGTATAGAGAAGATGTGTGTATAGTGAAGATGTGTATATAGTGAAGATGTGTATATAGTGAAGATGTGTGTAGTGAAGATGTGTGTATAGTGAAGATGTGTGTAGTGAAGATGTATGTATAGTGAAGATGTATAGTGAAGATGTGTATATAGTGAAGATGTGTGTATAGTGAAGATGTGTGTAGTGAAGATGTGTGTAGTGAAGATGTGTTTATAGTGAAGATGTGTGTATAGTGAAGATGTGTGTAGTGAAGATGTTTGTATAGTAAAGATGTATGTATAGTGAAGATGTATGTATAGTGAAGATGTGTGTAGTGAAGATGTTTGTATAGTGAAGATGTGTGTATAGTGAAGATGTGTGTATAGTGAAGATGTGTGTATAGTGAAGATGTGTGTATAGTGAAGATGTGTGTATAGTGAAGATGTGTGTATAGTGAAGATGTGTGTAGTGAAGATGTGTGTAGTGAAGATGTGTGTATAGTGAAGATGTGTATATAGTGAAGATGTGTATATAATTAAGATGTATGTATAGTGAAGATGTGTGTATAGTGAAGATGTGTGTATAGTGAAGATATGTGTATAGTGAAGATGTGTGTATAGTGAAGATGTGTATATAGTCAAGATGTGTGTATAGTGAAGATGTGTGTATAGTGAAGATGTGTGTATAGTAAAGATGTGTGTATAGTGAAGATGTGTGTATAGTGAAGATGTGTGTATAGTGAAGATGTGTGTATAGTGAAGATGTGTGTAGTGAAGATGTATGTATAGTGAAGATGTGTGTATAGTGAAGATGTGTGTATAGTGAAGATGTGTGTATAGTGAAGATGTGTGTATAGTGAAGATGTGTGTATAGTGAAGATATGTGTAGTTAAGATGTGTGTATAGTGAAGATGTGTGTAGTGAAGATGTTTGTATAGTGAAGATGTGTGTATAGTGAAGATGTGTGTAGTGAAGATGTGTGTATAGTGAAGATGTGTGCATAGTGAAGATGTGTGTATAGTGAAGATGTGTGTATAGTGAAGATGTGTGTATAGTGAAGATGTGTGTATAGTGAAGATGTGTGTGTAGTGAAAATGTGTGTATAGTGAAGATGTGTGTAGTGAAGATGTGTGTATAGTGAAGATGTGTGTATAGTGAAGATGTGTGTATAGTGAAGATGTGTGTAGTGAAGATGTGTGTAGTGAAGATGTGTATATAGTGAAGATGTGTGTATAGTGAAGATTTGTGTAGTGAAGATGTTTGTATAGTGAAGATGTATGTATAGTGAAGATGTGTGTATAGTGAAGATGTGTGTAGTGAAGATGTTTGTATAGTGAAGATGTGTGTATAGTGAAGATGTGTGTATAGTGAAGATGTGTGTATAGTGAAGATGTGTTTAGTGAAGATGTGTTTAGTGAAGATGTTTGTATAGTGAAGATGTTTGTATAGTGAAGATGTGTGTATAGTGAAGATGTATATGTAGTGAAGATGTGTGTATAGTGAAGATGTGTGTGTAGTGAAGATGTGTGTATAGTGAAGATGTGTGTTTGTGTATAGTGAAGATGTGTGTATAGTGAAGATGTGTGTATAGTGAAGATGTGTGTATAGTGAAGATGTGTGTATAGTGAAGATGTGTGTATAGTGAAGATGTGTGTATAGTGAAGATGTGTGTATAGTGAAGATGTGTGTATAGTGAAGATGTGTGTATAGTGAAGATGTGTGTAGTGAAGATGTGTGTAGTGAAGATGTATGTGTAGTGAAGATGTATGTGTAGTGAAGATGTGTGTATAGTGAAGATGTGTGTAGTGAAGATGTGTGTATAGTGAAGATGTGTGTATAGTGAATATGTTTGTATAGTGAATATGTTTGTATAGTGAAGATGTGTGTATAGTGAAGATGTGTGTATAGTGAAGATGTGTGTATAGTGAAGATTTGTGTATAGTGAAGATGTTTGTATAGTGAAGATGTGTATAGTGAAGATGTATGTATAGTGAAGCTGTGTATATAGTGAAGATGTTTGTATAGTGAAGATGTGTGTATAGTGAAGATGTGTGTAGTGAAGATGTGTGTAGTGAAGATGTTTGTGTAGTGAAGAAGTTTGTGTAGTGAAGATGTGTGTGTAGTGAAGATGTGTGTATAGTGAAGATGTGTGTATAGTGAAGATGTGTGCATAGTGAAGATGTGTGTTTAGTGATGATGTGTGTATAGTGAAGATGTGTGTATAGTGAAGATGTGTGTATAGTGAAGATGTGTGTATAGTGAAGATGTGTGTATAGTGAAGATGTGTGTATAGTGAAGATGTGTGTATAGTGAAGATGTGTGTATAGTGAAGATGTGTGTATAGTGAAGATGTGTGTATAGTGAAGATATGTGTATAGTGAAGATTTGTGTATAGTGAAGATGTGTGTATAGTGAAGATGTGTGTATAGTGAAGATGTGTGTATAGTGAAGATGTGTGTATAGTGAAGATGTGTGTATAGTGAAGATGTGTGTAGTGAAGATGTGTGTAATGAAGATGTGTGTATAGTGAAGATGTGTGTTTAGTGAAGATGTGTGTATAGTGAAGATGTGTGTATAGTGAAGATGTGTGTATAGTGAAGATCTGTGTATAGTGAAGATGTGTGTATAGTGAAAATGTGTGTAGTGAAGATGTGTGTATAGTGAAGATGTGTGTATAGTGAAGATGTGTGTATAGTGAAGATGTGTGTATAGTGAAGATGTGTGTATAGTAAAGATATGTGTATAGTGAAGATGTGTGTATAGTGAAGATATGTGTATAGTGAAGATGTGTGTATAGTGAAGATGTGTGTAGTGAAGATGTATGAATAGTGAAGATGTGTGTATAGTGAAGATGTGTGTATAGTGAAGATGTGTGTATAGTGAAGATGTGTGTATAGTGAAGATATGTGTAGTGAAGATGTGTGTATAGTGAAGATGTGTGTAGTGATGATGTTTGTATAGTGAAGATGTGTGTATAGTGAAGATGTGTGTAGTGAAGATGTGTGTATAGTGAAGATGTGTGTATAGTGAAGATGTGTGTATAGTGAAGATGTGTGTAGTGAAGATGTGTGTATAGTGAAGATGTGTGTAGTGAAGATGTGTGTATAGTGAAGATGTGTGTATAGTGAAGATGTGTGTATAGTGAAGATGTGTGTAGTGAAGATGTGTGTAGTGAAGATGTGTGTATAGTGAAGATGTGTGTATAGTGAAGATGTGTGTAGTGAAGATGTTTGTATAGTGAAGATGTATGTATAGTGAAGATGTGTGTATAGTGACGATGTGTGTAGTGAAGATGTTTGTAGAGTGAAGATGTGTGTATAGTGAAGATGTGTGTATAGTGAAGATGTGTGTATAGTGAAGATGTGCTTAGTGAAGATGTGTTTAGTGAAGATGTTTGTATAGTGAAGATGTTTGTATAGTGAAGATGTGTGTATAGTGAAGATGTGTGTGTAGTGAAGATGTGTGTATAGTGAAGATGTGTGTATAGTGAAGATGTGTGTATAGTGAAGATGTCTGTTTAGTGAAGATGTGTGTATAGTGAAGATGTGTGTATAGTGAAGATGTGTGTATAGTGAAGATGTGTGTATAGTGAAGATGTGTGTATAGTGAAGATGTGTGTATAGTGAAGATGTGTGTAGTGAAGATGTGTGTATAGTGAAGATGTGTATATAGTGAAGATGTGTGTAGTGAAGATGTGTGTATAGTGAAGATGTGTGTAGTGAAGATGTATGTATAGTGAAGATGTTTGTATAGTGAAGATGTGTATATAGTGAAGATGTGTGTATAGTGAAGATGTGTGTATAGTGAAGATGTGTGTAGTGAAGATGTGTGTAGTGAAGATGTGTGTATAGTGAAGATGTGTGTGGTGAAGATGTGTGTATAGTGAAGATGTGTGTATAGTGAAGATGTGTATATAGTGAAGATGTGTGTAGTGAAGATGTGTGTATAGTGAAGATGTGTATAGTGAAGATGTGTGTATAGTGAAGATGTGTATATAGTGAAGATGTGTATATAGTGAAGATGTGTGTAGTGAAGATGTGTGTATAGTGAAGATGTGTGTAGTGAAGATGTATGTATAGTGAAGATGTATAGTGAAAATGTGTATATAGTGAAGATGTGTGTATAGTGAAGATGTGTGTATAGTGAATATGTGTGTAGTGAAGATGTGTGTAGTGAAGATGTGTGTATAGTGAAGATGTGTGTTTAGTGAAGATGTGTGTATAGTGAAGATGTGTGTATAGTGAAGATGTGTGTATAGTGAAGATCTGTGTATAGTGAAGATGTGTGTAGTGAAGATGTGTGTATAGTGAAGATGTGTGTATAGTGAAGATGTGTGTAGTGAAGATGTGTGTATAGTGAAGATGTGTGTATAGTGAAGATGTGTGTATAGTGAAGATGTGAGTAGTGAAGATGTGTGTATAGTGAAGATGTGTGTAGTGAAGATGTGTGTATAGTGAAGATGTGTGTATAGTGAAGATGTGTGTATAGTGAAGATGTGTGTAGTGAAGATGTGTGTAGTGAAGATGTGTTTATAGTGAAGATGTGTGTATAGTGAAGATGTGTGTTGTGAAGATGTTTGTATAGTGAAGATGTATGTATAGTGAAGATGTGTGTATAGTGAAGATGTGTGTAGTGAAGATGTTTGTATAGTGAAGATGTGTGTATAGTGAAGATGTGTGTATAGTGAAGATGTGTGTATAGTGAAGATGTGTTTAGTGAAGATGTGTTTAGTGAAGATGTTTGTATAGTGAAGATGTTTGTATAGTGAAGATGTGTGTATAGTGAAGATGTGTGTGTATAGTGAAGATGTGTGTATAGTGAAGATGTGTGTAGTGAAGATGTGTGTATAGTGAAGATGTGTGTAGTGAAGATGTGTGTATAGTGAAGATGTGTGTATAGTGAAGATGTGTGTATAGTGAAGATGTGTGTAGTGAAGATGTGTGTAGTGAAGATGTGTGTATAGTGAAGATGTGTGTAGTGAAGATGTTTGTATAGTGAAGATGTATGTATAGTGAAGATGTGTGAATAGTGAAGATGTGTGTAGTGAAGATGTTTGTATAGTGAAGATGTGTGTATAGTGAAGATGTGTGTATAGTGAAGATGTGTTTAGTGAAGATGTGTTTAGTGAAGATGTTTGTATAGTGAAGATGTTTGTATAGTGAAGATGTGTGTATAGTGAAGATGTGTGTGTATAGTGAAGATGTGTGTATAGTGAAGATGTGTTTAGTGAAGATGTGTTTAGTGAAGATGTTTGTATAGTGAAGATGTTTGTATAGTGAAGATGTGTGTATAGTGAAGATGTGTGTATAGTGAAGATGTGTGTATAGTGAAGATGTGTGTATAGTAAAGATGTGTGTATAGTGAAGATGTGTGTAGTGAAGATGTGTGTAGTGAAGATGTGTGTATAGTGAAGATGTGTATATAGTGAAGATGTGTATATAATGAAGATGTATGTATAGTGAAGATGTGTGTATAGTGAAGATGTGTGTATAGTGAAGATGTGTGTATAGTGAAGATGTGTATATAGTGAAGATGTGTATATAATGAAGATGTATGTATAGTGAAGATGTGTGTATAGTGAAGATGTGTGTATAGTGAAGATGTGTGTATAGTGAAGATGTGTGTATAGTGAAGATGTGTGTATAGTGAAGATGTGTGTTTAGTGAAGATGTGTGTATAGTGAAGATGTGTGTATAGTGAAGATGTGTGTATAGTGAAGATGTGTGTATAGTGAAGATGTGTGTATAGTGAAGATATGTGTATAGTGAAGATGTGTGTATAGTGAAAATGTGTGTATAGTGAAGATGTGTGTATAGTGAAGATGTGTGTAGTGAAGATGTGTGTATTGAAGATGTGTGTATAGTGAAGATGTGTGTATAGTGAAGATGTGTGTTTAGTGAAGATGTGTGTATAGTGAAGATGTGTGTATAGTGAAGATCTATGTATAGTGAAGATGTGTGTATAGTGAAGATGTGTGTAGTGAAGATGTGTGTATAGTGAAGATGTGTGTATAGTGAAGATGTGTGTATAGTGAAGATGTGTGTATAGTGAAGATGAGTATAGTAAAGATGTGTGTATAGTGAAGATGTGTGTATAGTGAAGATGTGTGTATAGTGAAGATGTGTGTATAGTGAAGATGTGTGTAGTGAAGATGTATGTATAGTGAAGATGTGTGTATAGTGAAGATGTGTGTTTAGTGAAGATGTGTGTATAGTGAAGATGTGTGTATAGTGAAGATGTGTGTAGTGAAGATGTGTGTATAGTGAAGATGTGTGTAGTGAAGATGTGTGTATAGTGAAGATATGTGTATAGTGAAGATGTGTGTATAGTGAAGATGTGTGTAGTGAAGATGTGTGTAGTGAAGATGTGTTTATAGTGAAGATGTGTGTATAGTGAAGATGTGTGTAGTGAAGATGTTTGTATAGTGAAGATGTATGTATAGTGAAGATGTGTGTATAGTGAAGATGTGTGTAGTGAAGATGTATGTATAGTGAAGATGTGTGTATAGTGAAGATGTGTGTTTAGTGAAGATGTGTGTATAGTGAAGATGTGTGTATAGTGAAGATGTGTGTATAGTGAAGATGTGTGTATAGTGAAGATGTGTGTATAGTGAAGATGTGTGTATAGTGAAGATGTGTGTATAGTGAAGATGTGTGTATAGTGAAGATATGTGTATAGTGAAGATTTGTGTATAGTGAAGATGTGTGTATAGTGAAGATGTCTGTATAGTGAAGATGTGTATATAGTGAAGATGTGTGTATAGTGAAGATGTGTGTATAGTGAAGATGTGTGTAGTGAATATGTGTGTAGTGAAGATGTGTGTATAGTGAAGATGTGTGTTTAGTGAAGATGTGTGTATAGTGAAGATGTGTGTATAGTGAAGATGTGTGTATAGTGAAGATCTGTGTATAGTGAAGATGTGTGTATAGTGAAGATGTGTGTAGTGAAGATGTGTGTATAGTGAAGATGTGTGTATAGTGAAGATGTGTGTAGTGAAGATGTGTGTATAGTGAAGATGTGTGTATAGTGAAGATGTGTGTAGTGAATATGTGTGTAGTGAAGATGTGTGTATAGTGAAGATGTGTGTTTAGTGAAGATGTGTGTATAGTGAAGATGTGTGTATAGTGAAGATGTGTGTATAGTGAAGATCTGTGTATAGTGAAGATGTGTGTATAGTGAAGATGTGTGTAGTGAAGATGTGTGTATAGTGAAGATGTGTGTAGTGAAGATGTGTGTATAGTGAAGATGTGTATATAGTGAAGATGTGTGTATAGTGAAGATGTGTGTAGTGAAGATGTGTGTAGTCAAGATGTGTTTATAGTGAAGATGTGTGTATAGTGAAGATGTGTGTAGTGAAGATGTTTGTATAGTGAAGATGTATGTATAGTGAAGATGTGTGTATAGTGAAGATATGTGTAGTGAAGATGTTTGTATAGTGAAGATGTGTGTATAGTGAAGATGTGTGTATAGTGAAGATGTGTTTAGTGAAGATGTGTTTAGTGAAGATGTTTGTATAGTGAAGATGTTTGTATAGTGAAGATGTGTGTATAGTGAAGATGTGTGTGTAGGGAAGATGTGTGTATAGTGAAGATGTGTGTTTAGTGAAGATGTGTGTATAGTGAAGATGTGTGTATAGTGAAGATGTGTGTATAGTGAAGATGTGTGTATAGTGAAGATGTGTGTATAGTGAAGATGTGTGTATAGTGAAGATGTGTGTAGTGAAGATGTGTGTAGTGAAGATGTTTGTGTAGTGAAGAAGTTTGTGTAGTGAAGATGTGTGTGTAGTGAAGATGTGTGTATAGTGAAGATGTGTGTATAGTGAAGATGTGTGTTTAGTGATGATGTGTGTATAGTGAAGATGTGTGTATAGTGAAGATGTGTGTATAGTGAAGATGTGTGTATAGTGAAGATGTGTGTATAGTGAAGATGTGTGTATAGTGAAGATGTGTGTATAGTGAAGATGTGTGTATAGTGAAGATGTGTGTATAGTGAAGATATGTGTATAGTGAAGATATGTGTATAGTGAAGATGTGTGTATAGTGAAGATGTGTGTATAGTGAAGATGTGTGTATAGTAAAGATGTGTGTATAGTGAAGATGTGTGTATAGTGAAGATGTGTGTAGTGAAGATGTGTGTAGTGAAGATGTGTGTATAGTGAAGATGTGTGTTTAGTGAAGATGTGTGTATAGTGAAGATGTGTGTATAGTGAAGATGTGTGTATAGTGAAGATCTGTGTATAGTGAAGATGTGTGTATAGTGAAAATGTGTGTAGTGAAGATGTGTGTATAGTGAAGATGTGTGTATAGTGAAGATGTGTGTATAGTGAAGATGTGTGTATAGTGAAGATGTGTGTATAGTAAAGATGTGTGTATAGTGAAGATGTGTGTATAGTGAAGATATGTGTATAGTGAAGATGTGTGTATAGTGAAGATGTGTGTAGTGAAGATGTATGTATAGTGAAGATGTGTGTATAGTGAAGATGTGTGTATAGTGAAGATGTGTGTATAGTGAAGATGTGTGTATAGTGAAGACATGTGTAGTGAAGATGTGTGTATAGTGAAGATGTGTGTAGTGAAGATGTTTGTATAGTGAAGATGTGTGTATAGTGAAGATGTGTGTAGTGAAGATGTGTGTATAGTGAAGATGTGTGTATAGTGAAGATGTGTGTATAGTGAAGATGTGTGTAGTGAAGATGTGTGTATAGTGAAGATGTGTGTATAGTGAAGATGTGTGTATAGTGAAGATGTGTGTATAGTGAAGATGTGTGTATAGTGAAGATGTGTGTATAGTGAAGATATGTGTATAGTGAAGATTTGTGTATAGTGAAGATGTGTGTATAGTGAAGATGTGTATATAGTGAAGATGTGTATATAGTGAAGATGTGTGTATAGTGAAGATGTGTGTAGTGAAGATGTTTGTAGTGAAGATGTGTGTATAGTGAAGATGTGTGTTTAGTGAAGATGTGTGTATAGTGAAGATGTGTGTATAGTGAAGATGTGTGTATAGTGAAGATGTGTGTATAGTGAAGATCTGTGTATAGTGAAGATGTGTGTATAGTGAAGATGTGTGTATAGTGAAGATGTGTGTATAGTGAAGATGTGTGTAGTGAAGATGTGTGTATAGTGAAGATGTGTGTATAGTGAAGATGTGTGTATAGTGAAGATGTGTGTAGTGAAGATGTGTGTATAGTGAAGATGTGTGTAGTGAAGATGTGTGTATAGTGAAGATGTGTGTATAGTGAAGATGTGTGTATAGTGAAGATGTGTGTAGTGAAGATGTGTGTAGTGAAGATGTGTTTATAGTGAAGATGTGTGTATAGTGAAGATGTGTGTAGTGAAGATGTTTGTATAGTAAAGATGTATGTATAGTGAAGATGTATGTATAGTGAAGATGTGTGTAGTGAAGATGTTTGTATAGTGAAGATGTGTGTATAGTGAAGATGTGTGTATAGTGAAGATGTGTTTAGTGAAGATGTGTTTAGTGAAGATGTTTGTATAGTGAAGATGTTTGTATAGTGAAGATGTGTGTATAGTGAAGATGTGTGTGTAGGGAAGATGTGTGTATAGTGAAGATGTGTGTATAGTGAAGATGTGTGTATAGGGAAGATGTGTGTATAGTGAAGATGTGTGTATAGTGAAGATGTGTGTATAGTGAAGATGTGTGTATAGTGAAGATGTGTGTATAGTGAAGATGTGTGTAGTGAAGATGTGTGTAGTGAAGATGTGTGTATAGTGAAGATGTGTATATAGTGAAGATGTGTATATAATGAAGATGTATGTATAGTGAAGATGTGTGTATAGTGAAGATGTGTGTATAGTGAAGATATGTGTATAGTGAAGATGTGTGTATAGTGAAGATGTGTATATAGTCAAGATGTGTGTATAGTGAAGATGTGTGTATAGTGAAGATGTGTGTATAGTAAAGATGTGTGTATAGTGAAGATGTGTGTATAGTGAAGATGTGTGTATAGTGAAGATGTGTGTATAGTGAAGATGTGTGTAGTGAAGATGTATGTATAGTGAAGATGTGTGTATAGTGAAGATGTGTATATAGTGAAGATGTGTGTATAGTGAAGATGTGTGTATAGTGAAGATGTGTGTATAGTGAAGATATGTGTAGTTAAGATGTGTGTATAGTGAAGATGTGTGTAGTGAAGATGTTTGTATAGTGAAGATGTGTGTATAGTGAAGATGTGTGTAGTGAAGATGTGTGTATAGTGAAGATGTGTGCATAGTGAAGATGTGTGTATAGTGAAGATGTGTGTATAGTGAAGATGTGTGTATAGTGAAGATGTGTGTATAGTGAAGATGTGTGTGTAGTGAAAATGTGTGTATAGTGAAGATGTGTGTAGTGAAGATGTGTGTATAGTGAAGATGTGTGTATAGTGAAGATGTGTGTATAGTGAAGATGTGTGTAGTGAAGATGTGTGTAGTGAAGATGTGTATATAGTGAAGATGTGTGTATAGTGAAGATTTGTGTAGTGAAGATGTTTGTATAGTGAAGATGTATGTATAGTGAAGATGTGTGTATAGTGAAGATGTGTGTAGTGAAGATGTTTGTATAGTGAAGATGTGTGTATAGTGAAGATGTGTGTATAGTGAAGATGTGTGTATAGTGAAGATGTGTTTAGTGAAGATGTGTTTAGTGAAGATGTTTGTATAGTGAAGATGTTTGTATAGTGAAGATGTGTGTATAGTGAAGATGTATATGTAGTGAAGATGTGTGTATAGTGAAGATGTGTGTGTAGTGAAGATGTGTGTATAGTGAAGATGTGTGTTTGTGTATAGTGAAGATGTGTGTATAGTGAAGATGTGTGTATAGTGAAGATGTGTGTATAGTGAAGATGTGTGTATAGTGAAGATGTGTGTATAGTGAAGATGTGTGTATAGTGAAGATGTGTGTATAGTGAAGATGTGTGTATAGTGAAGATGTGTGTATAGTGAAGATGTGTGTAGTGATGATGTGTGTAGTGAAGATGTATGTGTAGTGAAGATGTATGTGTAGTGAAGATGTGTGTATAGTGAAGATGTGTGTAGTGAAGATGTGTGTATAGTGAAGATGTGTGTATAGTGAATATGTTTGTATAGTGAATATGTTTGTATAGTGAAGATGTGTGTATAGTGAAGATGTGTGTATAGTGAAGATGTGTGTATAGTGAAGATTTGTGTATAGTGAAGATGTTTGTATAGTGAAGATGTGTATAGTGAAGATGTATGTATAGTGAAGCTGTGTATATAGTGAAGATGTTTGTATAGTGAAGATGTGTGTATAGTGAAGATGTGTGTAGTGAAGATGTGTGTAGTGAAGATGTTTGTGTAGTGAAGAAGTTTGTGTAGTGAAGATGTGTGTGTAGTGAAGATGTGTGTATAGTGAAGATGTGTGTATAGTGAAGATGTGTGCATAGTGAAGATGTGTGTTTAGTGATGATGTGTGTATAGTGAAGATGTGTGTATAGTGAAGATGTGTGTATAGTGAAGATGTGTGTATAGTGAAGATGTGTGTATAGTGAAGATGTGTGTATAGTGAAGATGTGTGTATAGTGAAGATGTGTGTATAGTGAAGATGTGTGTATAGTGAAGATATGTGTATAGTGAAGATTTGTGTATAGTGAAGATGTGTGTATAGTGAAGATGTGTGTATAGTGAAGATGTGTGTATAGTGAAGATGTGTGTATAGTGAAGATGTGTGTATAGTGAAGATGTGTGTAGTGAAGATGTGTGTAATGAAGATGTGTGTATAGTGAAGATGTGTGTTTAGTGAAGATGTGTGTATAGTGAAGATGTGTGTATAGTGAAGATGTGTGTATAGTGAAGATCTGTGTATAGTGAAGATGTGTGTATAGTGAAAATGTGTGTAGTGAAGATGTGTGTATAGTGAAGATGTGTGTATAGTGAAGATGTGTGTATAGTGAAGATGTGTGTATAGTGAAGATGTGTGTAGTGAAGATGTATGAATAGTGAAGATGTGTGTATAGTGAAGATGTGTGTATAGTGAAGATGTGTGTATAGTGAAGATGTGTGTATAGTGAAGATATGTGTAGTGAAGATGTGTGTATAGTGAAGATGTGTATAGTGATGATGTTTGTATAGTGAAGATGTGTGTATAGTGAAGATGTGTGTATAGTGAAGATGTGTGTAGTGAAGATGTGTGTATAGTGAAGATGTGTGTAGTGAAGATGTGTGTATAGTGAAGATGTGTGTATAGTGAAGATGTGTGTATAGTGAAGATGTGTGTAGTGAAGATGTGTGTAGTGAAGATGTGTGTATAGTGAAGATGTGTGTATAGTGAAGATGTGTGTAGTGAAGATGTTTGTATAGTGAAGATGTATGTATAGTGAAGATGTGTGTATAGTGACGATGTGTGTAGTGAAGATGTTTGTAGAGTGAAGATGTGTGTATAGTGAAGATGTGTGTATAGTGAAGATGTGTGTATAGTGAAGATGTGCTTAGTGAAGATGTGTTTAGTGAAGATGTTTGTATAGTGAAGATGTTTGTATAGTGAAGATGTGTGTATAGTGAAGATGTGTGTGTAGTGAAGATGTGTGTATAGTGAAGATGTGTGTATAGTGAAGATGTGTGTATAGTGAAGATGTCTGTTTAGTGAAGATGTGTGTATAGTGAAGATGTGTGTATAGTGAAGATGTGTGTATAGTGAAGATGTGTGTATAGTGAAGATGTGTGTATAGTGAAGATGTGTGTAGTGAAGATGTGTGTAGTGAAGATGTGTGTATAGTGAAGATGTGTATAGTGAAGTTGTGTGTATAGTGAAGATGTGTGTAGTGAAGATGTGTGTAGTGAAGATGTGTGTAGTGAAGATGTGTGTATAGTGAAGATGTGTATATAGTGAAGATGTGTATATAGTGAAGATGTGTGTAGTGAAGATGTGTGTATAGTGAAGATGTGTGTAGTGAAGATGTATGTATAGTGAAGATATTTGTATAGTGAAGATGTGTGTATAGTGAAGATGTGTGTATAGTGAAGATGTGTGTATAGTGAAGATGTGTGTATAGTGAAGATGTGTGTAGTGAAGATGTGTGTAGTGAAGATGTGTGTATAGTGAAGATGTGTGTAGTGAAGATGTGTGTATAGTGAAGATGTGTGTATAGTGAAGATGTGTATATAGTGAAGATGTGTGTAGTGAAGATGTGTGTATAGTGAAGATGTGTATAGTGAAGATGTGTGTATAGTGAAGATGTGTGTAGTGAAGATGTGTGTAGTGAAGATGTGTGTAGTGAAGATGTGTGTATAGTGAAGATGTGTATATAGTGAAGATGTGTATATAGTGAAGATGTGTGTAGTGAAGATGTGTGTATAGTGAAGATGTGTGTAGTGAAGATGTATGTATAGTGAAGATGTTTGTATAGTGAAGATGTGTGTATAGTGTAGATGTGTGTATAGTGAAGATGTGTGTAGTGAAGATGTGTGTAGTGAAGATGTGTGTATAGTGAAGATGTGTGTAGTGAAGATGTATGTATAGTGAAAATGTTTGTATAGTGAAGATGTGTGTATAGTGAAGATGTGTGTATAGTGAAGATGTGTGTATAGTGAAGATGTGTGTAGTGAAGATGTGTGTAGTGAAGATGTGTGTATAGTGAAGATGTGTGTAGTGAAGATGTGTGTATAGTGAAAATGTGTGTATAGTGAAGATGTGTGTATAGTGAAGATGTGTGTAGTGAAGATGTGTGTATAGTGAAGATGTGTGTAGTGAAGATGTGTGTATAGTGAAGATGTGTGTATAGTGAAGATGTGTGTAGTGAAGATGTGTGTAGTGAAGATGTGTTTATAGTGAAGATGTGTGTATAGTGAAGATGTGTGTAGTGAAGATGTTTGTATAGTGAAGATGTATGTAGTGAAGATGTGTGTATAGTGAAGATGTGTGTATAGTGAAGATGTATGTATAGTGAAGATGTATGTATAGTGAAGATGTGTGTATAGTGAAGATGTGTGTATAGTGAAGATGTGTGTATAGTGAAGATGTATGTATAGTGAAGATGTGTGTAGTGAAGATGTTTGTATAGTGAAGATGTGTGTATAGTGAAGATGTGTGTATAGTGAAGATGTGTGTATAGTGAAGATGTATGTATAGTGAAGATGTGTGTAGTGAAGATGTTTGTATAGTGAAGATGTGTGTATAGTGAAGATGTGTGTATAGTGAAGATGTGTTTAGTGAAGATGTGTTTAGTGAAGATGTTTGTATAGTGAAGATGTTTGTATAGTGAAGATGTGTGTATAGTGAAGATGTGTGTGTAGGGAAGATGTGTGTATAGTGAAGATGTGTGTTTAGTGAAGATGTGTGTATAGTGAAGATGTGTGTATAGTGAAGATGTGTGTATAGTGAAGATGTGTGTATAGTGAAGATGTGTGTATAGTGAAGATGTGTGTATAGTGAAGATGTGTGTATAGTGAAGATGTGTGTAGTGAAGATGTGTGTAGTGAAGATGTGTGTATAGTGAAGATGTGTATATAGTGAAGATGTGTATATAATGAAGATGTATGTATAGTGAAGATGTGTGTATAGTGAAGATGTGTGTATAGTGAAGATATGTGTATAGTGAAGATGTGTGTATAGTGAAGATGTGTATATAGTCAAGATGTGTGTATAGTGAAGATGTGTGTATAGTGAAGATGTGTGTATAGTGAAGATGTGTGTAGTGAAGATGTGTGTATTGAAGATGTGTGTATAGTGAAGATGTGTGTTTAGTGAAGATGTGTGTATAGTGAAGATGTGTGTATAGTGAAGATGTGTGTATAGTGAAGATCTATGTATAGTGAAGATGTGTGTATAGTGAAGATGTGTGTAGTGAAGATGTGTGTATAGTGAAGATGTGTGTATAGTGAAGATGTGTGTATAGTGAAGATGTGTGTATAGTGAAGATGTGTGTATAGTAAAGATGTGTGTATAGTGAAGATGTGTGTATAGTGAAGATGTGTGTATAGTGAAGATGTGTGTATAGTGAAGATGTGTGTAGTGAAGATGTATGTATAGTGAAGATGTGTGTATAGTGAAGATGTGTGTATAGTGAAGATGTGTGTATAGTGAAGATGTGTGTATAGTGAAGATGTGTGTATAGTGAAGATATGTGTAGTGAAGATGTGTGTATAGTGAAGATGTGTGTAGTGAAGATGTTTGTATAGTGAAGATGTGTGTAGAGTGAAGATGTGTGTAGTGAAGATGTGTGTATAGTGAAGATGTGTGCATAGTGAAGATGTGTGTATAGTGAAGATGTGTGGATAGTGAAGATGTGTGTATAGTGAAGATGTGTGTATAGTGAAGATGTGTGTGTAGTGAAAATGTGTGTATAGTGAAGATGTGTGTAGTGAAGATGTGTGTATAGTGAAGATGTGTGTATAGTGAAGATGTGTGTATAGTGAAGATGTGTGTAGTGAAGATGTGTGTAGTGAAGATGTGTATATAGTGAAGATGTGTGTATAGTGAAGATTTGTGTAGTGAAGATGTTTGTATAGTGAAGATGTATGTATAGTGAAGATGTGTGTATAGTGAAGATGTGTGTAGTGAAGATGTTTGTATAGTGAAGATGTTTGTATAGTGAAGATGTGTGTATAGTGAAGATGTGTGTAGTGAAGATGTTTGTATAGTGAAGATGTTTGTATAGTGAAGATGTGTGTATAGTGAAGATGTGCTTAGTGAAGATGTGTTTAGTGAAGATGTGTGTGTAGTGAAGATGTGTGTTTAGTGAAGATGTGTTTAGTGAAGATGTTTGTATAGTGAAGATGTTTGTATAGTGAAGATGTGTGTATAGTGAAGATGTGTGTATAGTGAAGATGTGTGTATAGTGAAGATGTGTGTTTGTGTATAGTGAAGATGTGTGTATAGTGAAGATGTGTGTATAGTGAAGATGTGTGTATAGTGAAGATGTGTGTATAGTGAAAATGTGTGTATAGTGAAGATGTGTGTATAGTGAAGATGTGTGTATAGTGAAGATGTGTGTATAGTGAAGATGTGTGTATAGTGAAGATGTGTGTAGTGAAGATGTGTGTAGTGAAGATGTATGTGTAGTGAAGATGTATGTGTAGTGAAGATGTGTGTATAGTGAAGATGTGTGTAGTGAAGATGTGTGTATAGTGAAGATGTGTGTATAGTGAAGATGTTTGTATAGTGAATATGTTTGTATAGTGAAGATGTGTGTATAGTGAAGATGTGTGTATAGTGAAGATGTGTGTATAGTGAAGATTTGTGTATAGTGAAGATGTTTGTATAGTGAAGATGTGTGTAGTGAAGATGTATGTATAGTGAAGCTGTGTATATAGTGAAGATGTTTGTATAGTGAAGATGTGTGTATAGTGAAGATGTGTGTAGTGAAGATGTGTGTAGTGAAGATGTTTGTGTAGTGAAGAAGTTTGTGTAGTGAAGATGTGTGTGTAGTGAAGATGTGTGTATAGTGAAGATGTGTGTATAGTGAAGATGTGTGCATAGTGAAGATGTGTGTTTAGTGATGATGTGTGTATAGTGAAGATGTGTGTATAGTGAAGATGTGTGTATAGTGAAGATGTGTGTATAGTGAAGATGTGTGTATAGTGAAGATGTGTGTATAGTGAAGATGTGTGTATAGTGAAGATGTGTGTATAGTGAAGATGTGTGAATAGTGAAGATGTGTGTATAGTGAAGATGTGTGTATAGTGAAGATATGTGTATAGTGAAGATTTGTGTATAGTGAAGATATGTGTATAGTGAAGATGTGTGTATAGTGAAGATGTGTGTATAGTGAAGATGTGTGTATAGTGAAGATGTGTGTATAGTGAAGATGTGTGTAGTGAAGATGTGTGTAGTGAAGATGTGTGTATAGTGAAGATGTGTGTTTAGTGAAGATGTGTGTATAGTGAAGATGTGTGTATAGTGAAGATGTGTGTATAGTGAAAATCTGTGTATAGTGAAGATGTGTGTATAGTGAAAATGTGTGTAGTGAAGATGTGTGTATAGTGAAGATGTGTGTATAGTGAAGATGTGTGTATAGTGAAGATGTGTGTATAGTGAAGATGTGTGTATAGTAAAGATATGTGTATAGTGAAGATGTGTGCATAGTGAAGATATGTGTATAGTGAAGATGTGTGTAGTGAAGATGTATGTATAGTGAAGATGTGTGAATAGTGAAGATGTGTGTATAGTGAAGATGTGTATATAGTGAAGATGTGTGTATAGTGAAGATATGTGTAGTGAAGATGTGTGTATAGTGAAGATGTGTGTAGTGATGATGTTTGTATAGTGAAGATGTGTGTATAGTGATGATGTGTGTAGTGAAGATGTGTGTATAGTGAAGATGTGTGTATAGTGAAGATGTGTGTATAGTGAAGATGTGTGTAGTGAAGATGTGTGTATAGTGAAGATGTGTGTAGTGATGATGTGTGTATAGTGAAGATGTGTGTATAGTGAAGATGTGTGTATAGTGAAGATGTGTGTAGTGAAGATGTGTGTAGTGAAGATGTGTGTATAGTGAAGATGTGTGTATAGTGAAGATGTGTGTAGTGAAGATGTTTGTATAGTGAAGATGTATGTATAGTGAAGATGTGTGTATAGTGAAGATGTGTGTAGTGAAGATGTTTGTAGAGTGAAGATGTGTGTATAGTGAAGATGTGTGTATAGTGAAGATGTGTGTATAGTGAAGATGTGCTTAGTGAAGATGTGTTTAGTGAAGATGTTTGTATAGTGAAGATGTTTGTATAGTGAAGATGTGTGTATAGTGAAGATGTGTGTGTAGTGAAGATGTGTGTATAATGAAGATGTGTGTATAGTGAAGATGTGTGTATAGTGAAGATGTCTGTTTAGTGAAGATGTGTGTATAGTGAAGATGTGTGTATAGTGAAGATGTGTGTATAGTGAAAATGTGTGTATAGTGAAGATGTGTGTATAGTGAAGATGTGTGTATAGTGAAGATGTGTGTAGTGAAGATGTGTGTATAGTGAAGATGTGTATATAGTGAAGATGTGTATATAGTGAAGATGTGTGTAGTGAAGATGTGTGTATAGTGAAGATGTATGTAGTGAAGATGTATGTATAGTGAAGATGTTTGTATAGTGAAGATGTGTATATAGTGAAGATGTGTGTATAGTGAAGATGTGTGTATAGTGAAGATGTGTGTAGTGAAGATGTGTGTAGTGAAGATGTGTGTATAGTGAAGATGTGTGTAGTGAAGATGTGTGTATAGTGAAGATGTGTGTATAGTGAAGATGTGTATATAGTGAAGATGTGTGTAGTGAAGATGTGTGTATAGTGAAGATGTGTATAGTGAAGATGTGTGTATAGTGAAGATGTGTATATAGTGAAGATGTGTATATAGTGAAGATATGTGTAGTGAAGATGTGTGTATAGTGAAGATGTGTGTAGTGAAGATGTATGTATAGTGAAGATGTTTGTATAGTGAAGATGTGTGTGTAGTGAAGATGTGTGTATAGTGAAGATGTGTGTATAGTGAAGATGTGTGTAGTGAAGATGTGTGTAGTGAAGATGTGTGTATAGTGAAGATGTGTGTAGTGAAGATGTGTGTATAGTGAAGATGTGTGTATAGTGAAGATGTGTATATAGTGAAGATGTGTGTAGTGAAGATGTGTCTATAGTGAAGATGTGTATAGTGAAGATGTGTGTATAGTGAAGATGTGTGTAGTGAAGATGTGTGTAGTGAAGATGTGTGTAGTGAAGATGTGTGTATAGTGAAGATGTGTATATAGTGAAGATGTGTATATAGTGAAGATGTGTGTAGTGAAGATGTGTGTATAGTGAAGATGTGTGTACAGTGAAGATGTGTGTATAGTGAAGATGTGTGTAGTGAAGATGTATGTATAGTGAAGATGTGTGTATAGTGAAGATGTGTGTATAGTGAAGATGTGTGTATAGTGAAGATGTGTGTATAGTGAAGATGTGTGTATAGTGATGATATGTGTAGTGAAGATGTGTGTATAGTGAAGATGTGTGTAGTGAAGATGTTTGTATAGTGAAGATGTGTGTATAGTGAAGATGTGTGTAGTGAAGATGTGTGTATAGTGATGATGTGTGTATAGTGAAGATGTGTGTATAGTGAAGATGTGTGTAGTGAAGATGTGTGTATAGTGAAGATGTGTGTAGTGAAGATGTGTGTATAGTGAAGATGTGTGTATAGTGAAGATGTGTGTATAGTGAAGATGTGTGTAGTGAAGATGTGTGTAGTGAAGATGTTTGTATAGTGAAGATGTTTGTATAGTGAAGATGTATGTATAGTGAAGATGTTTGTATAGTGAAGATGTATGTATAGTGAAGATGTGTGTATAGTGAAGATGTGTGTAGTGAAGATGTTTGTATAGTGGAGATGTGTGTAGTGAAGATGTGTGTATAGTGAAGATGTGTGTAGTGAAGATGTGTGTAGTGAAGATGTGTGTAGTGAAGATGTGTGTATAGTGAAGATGTGTATATAGTGAAGATGTGTATATAGTGAAGATGTGTGTAGTGAAGATGTGTGTATAGTGAAGATGTGTGTAGTGAAGATGTATGTATAGTGAAGATGTTTGTATAGTGAAGATGTGTGTATAGTGAAGATGTGTGTATAGTGAAGATGTGTGTAGTGAAGATGTGTGTAGTGAAGATGTGTGTATAGTGAAGATGTGTGTAGTGAAGATGTGTGTATTGTGAAGATGTGTGTATAGTGAAGATGTGTATATAGTGAAGATGTGTGTAATGAAGATGTGTGTATAGTGAAGATGTATAGTGAAGATGTGTGTATAGTGAAGATGTGTGTAGTGAAGATGTGTGTAGTGGAGATGTGTGTAGTGAAGATGTGTGTATAGTGAAGATGTGTATATAGTGAAGATGTGTATATAGTGAAGATGTGTGTAGTGAAGATGTGTGTTTAGTGAAGATGTGTGTAGTGAAGATGTATGTATAGTGAAGATGTTTGTATAGTGATGATGTGTGTATAGTGAAGATGTGTGTATAGTGAAGATGTGTGTAGTGAAGATGTGTGTAGTGAAGATGTGTGTAGTGAAGATGTGTGTATAGTGAAGATGTGTATATAGTGAAGATGTGTATATAGTGAAGATGTGTGTAGTGAAGATGTGTGTATAGTGAAGATGTGTGCAGTGAAGATGTATGTATAGTGAAGATGTGTGTATAGTGAAGATGTGTGTATAGTGAAGATGTGTGTAGTGAAGATGTGTGTATAGTGAAGATGTGTGTAGTGAAGATGTGTGTATAGTGAAGATGTGTGTATAGTGAAGATGTGTGTATAGTGAAGATGTGTGTAGTGAAGATGTGTGTAGTGAAGATGTGTGTATAGTGAAGATGTGTGTATAGTGAAGATGTGTGTAGTGAAGATGTTTGTATAGTGAAGATGTATGTATAGTGAAGATGTGTGTATAGTGAAGATGTGTGTAGTGAAGATGTTTGTAGAGTGAAGATGTGTGTATAGTGAAGATGTGTGTATAGTGAAGATGTGTGTATAGTGAAGATGTGTTTAGTGAAGATGTTTGTATAGTGAAGATGTTTGTATAGTGAAGATGTGTGTATAGTGAAGATGTGTGTGTAGTGAAGATGTGTGTATAATGAAGATGTGTGTATAGTGAAGATGTGTGTATAGTGAAGATGTCTGTTTAGTGAAGATGTGTGTATAGTGAAGATGTGTGTATAGTGAAGATGTGTGTATAGTGAAAATGTGTGTATAGTGAAGATGTGTGTATAGTGAAGATGTGTGTATAGTGAAGATGTGTGTAGTGAAGATGTGTGTATAGTGAAGATGTGTATATAGTGAAGATGTGTATATAGTGAAGATGTGTGTAGTGAAGATGTGTGTATAGTGAAGATGTATGTAGTGAAGATGTATGTATAGTGAAGATGTTTGTGTAGTGAAGATGTGTATATAGTGAAGATGTGTGTATAGTGAAGATGTGTGTATAGTGAAGATGTGTGTAGTGAAGATGTGTGTAGTGAAGATGTGTGTATAGTGAAGATGTGTGTAGTGAAGATGTGTGTATAGTGAAGATGTGTGTATAGTGAAGATGTGTATATAGTGAAGATGTGTGTAGTGAAGATGTGTGTATAGTGAAGACGTGTATAGTGAAGATGTGTGTATAGTGAAGATGTGTATATAGTGAAGATGTGTATATAGTGAAGATATGTGTAGTGAAGATGTGTGTATAGTGAAGATGTGTGTAGTGAAGATGTATGTATAGTGAAGATGTTTGTATAGTGAAGATGTGTGTGTAGTGAAGATGTGTGTATAGTGAAGATGTGTGTATAGTGAAGATGTGTGTAGTGAAGATGTGTGTAGTGAAGATGTGTGTATAGTGAAGATGTGTGTAGTGAAGATGTGTGTATAGTGAAGATGTGTGTATAGTGAAGATGTGTATATAGTGAAGATGTGTGTAGTGAAGATGTGTCTATAGTGAAGATGTGTATAGTGAAGATGTGTGTATAGTGAAGATGTGTGTAGTGAAGATGTGTGTAGTGAAGATGTGTGTAGTGAAGATGTGTGTATAGTGAAGATGTGTATATAGTGAAGATGTGTATATAGTGAAGATGTGTGTAGTGAAGATGTGTGTATAGTGAAGATGTGTGTACAGTGAAGATGTGTGTATAGTGAAGATGTGTGTAGTGAAGATGTATGTATAGTGAAGATGTGTGTATAGTGAAGATGTGTGTATAGTGAAGATGTGTGTATAGTGAAGATGTGTGTATAGTGAAGATGTGTGTATAGTGATGATATGTGTAGTGAAGATGTGTGTATAGTGAAGATGTGTGTAGTGAAGATGTTTGTATAGTGAAGATGTGTGTATAGTGAAGATGTGTGTAGTGAAGATGTGTGTATAGTGATGATGTGTGTATAGTGAAGATGTGTGTATAGTGAAGATGTGTGTAGTGAAGATGTGTGTATAGTGAAGATGTGTGTAGTGAAGATGTGTGTATAGTGAAGATGTGTGTATAGTGAAGATGTGTGTATAGTGAAGATGTGTGTAGTGAAGATGTGTGTAGTGAAGATGTTTGTATAGTGAAGATGTTTGTATAGTGAAGATGTATGTATAGTGAAGATGTTTGTATAGTGAAGATGTATGTATAGTGAAGATGTGTGTATAGTGAAGATGTGTGTAGTGAAGATGTTTGTATAGTGGAGATGTGTGTAGTGAAGATGTGTGTATAGTGAAGATGTGTGTAGTGAAGATGTGTGTAGTGAAGATGTGTGTAGTGAAGATGTGTGTATAGTGAAGATGTGTATATAGTGAAGATGTGTATATAGTGAAGATGTGTGTAGTGAAGATGTGTGTATAGTGAAGATGTGTGTAGTGAAGATGTATGTATAGTGAAGATGTTTGTATAGTGAAGATGTGTGTATAGTGAAGATGTGTGTATAGTGAAGATGTGTGTAGTGAAGATGTGTGTAGTGAAGATGTGTGTATAGTGAAGATGTGTGTAGTGAAGATGTGTGTATTGTGAAGATGTGTGTATAGTGAAGATGTGTATATAGTGAAGATGTGTGTAATGAAGATGTGTGTATAGTGAAGATGTATAGTGAAGATGTGTGTATAGTGAAGATGTGTGTAGTGAAGATGTGTGTAGTGGAGATGTGTGTAGTGAAGATGTGTGTATAGTGAAGATGTGTATATAGTGAAGATGTGTATATAGTGAAGATGTGTGTAGTGAAGATGTGTGTTTAGTGAAGATGTGTGTAGTGAAGATGTATGTATAGTGAAGATGTTTGTATAGTGATGATGTGTGTATAGTGAAGATGTGTGTATAGTGAAGATGTGTGTAGTGAAGATGTGTGTAGTGAAGATGTGTGTAGTGAAGATGTGTGTATAGTGAAGATGTGTATATAGTGAAGATGTGTATATAGTGAAGATGTGTGTAGTGAAGATGTGTGTATAGTGAAGATGTGTGCAGTGAAGATGTATGTATAGTGAAAATGTTTGTATAGTGAAGATGTGTGTATAGTGAAGATGTGTGTATAGTGAAGATGTGTGTATAGTGAAGATGTGTGTAGTGAAGATGTGTGTAGTGAAGATGTGTGTATAGTGAAGATGTGTGTAGTGAAGATGTGTGTATAGTGAAGATGTGTGTATAGTGAAGATGTGTATATAGTGAAGATGTGTGTAGTGAAGATGTGTGTATAGTGAAGATGTGTATAGTGAAGATGTCTGTATAGTGAAGATATGTGTAGTGAAGATGTTTGTAGTGAAGATGTTTGTAGTGAAGATGTGTGTATAGTGAAGATGTGTATATAGTGAAGATGTGTATATAGTGTAGATGTGTGTAGTGAAGATGTGTGTATAGTGAAGATGTGTGTAGTGAAGATGTGTGTATAGTGAAGATGTGTGTATAGTGAAGATGTGTGTAGTGAAGATGTGTGTAGTGAAGATGTGTGTAGTGAAGATGTGTGTATAGTGAAGATGTGTATATAGTGAAGATGTGTATATAGTGAAGATGTGTGTAGTGAAGATGTGTGTATAGTGAAGATGTGTGTAGTGAAGATGTATGTATAGTGAAGATGTTTGTATAGTGAAGATGTGTGTATAGTGAAGATGTGTGTATAGTGAAGATGTGTGTATAGTGAAGATGTGTGTAGTGAAGATGTGTGTAGTGAAGATGTGTGTATAGTGAAGATGTGTGTAGTGAAGATGTGTGTATAGTGAAGATGTGTGTATAGTGAAGATGTGTATATAGTGAAGATGTGTGTAGTGAAGATGTGTGTATAGTGAAGATATGTATAGTGAAGATGTGTGTATAGTGAAGATGTGTGTAGTGAAGATGTTTGTAGTGAAGATGTGTGTAGTGAAGATGTGTGTATAGTGAAGATGTGTATATAGTGAAGATGTGTATATAGTGAAGATGTGTGTAGTGAAAATGTGTGTATAGTGAAGATGTGTGTAGTGAAGATGTATGTATAGTGAAGATGTTTGTATAGTGAAGATGTGTGTATAGTGAAGATGTGTGCATAGTGCAGATGTGTGTATAGTGAAGATGTGTGAAGTGAAGATGTGTGTAGTGAAGATGTGTGTATAGTGAAGATGTGTGTAGTGAAGATGTGTATATAGTGAAGATGTGTGTATAGTGAAGATGTGTATATAGTGAAGATGTGTGTAGTGAAGATGTGTGTATAGTGAAGATGTGTATAGTGAAGTTGTGTGTATAGTGAAGATGTGTGTAGTGAAGATGTGTGTAGTGAAGATGTGTGTAGTGAAGATGTGTGTATAGTGAAGATGTGTGTAGTGAAGATGTGTGTATAGTGAAGATGTGTGTATAGTGAAGATGTGCATATAGTGAAGATGTGTGTAGTGAAGATGTGTGTATAGTGAAGATGTGTATAGTGAAGATGTGTGTATAGTGAAGATGTGTGTAGTGAAGATGTGTGTAGTGAAGATGTGTGTAGTGAAGATGTGTGTATAGTGAAGATGTGTATATAGTGAAGATGTGTAGGGTCAGTTGGGGTCACACCGACCACCGGGTCACACCGACCCTCATAAACAACTCAAAAACCAATTTGAATTGCGCGCCGTCATTCAGTGCGAACGCAGCGCCACCGCAGACGGACAACATGGCAACAACAGCAGCACACCAGAGTCGGATCTATTTACACCAGGTAAGATTTTCTTTTTTTCGTATGTCCGATGTAATATTTCACGATTCTTATATAGTGTCCTATGTCGGCAATAACGTCCTGATTCTGGGGAGATAGGTTGCATCACGAAGTGTAATCATATTAGCATGATATCAAGTGAAAAAGAAGTCACTCAGTTGCCTGGGACAGGAATCATGAACGCGGGAAAAAAATATGGCGGGGCGCAGCACACCGACCCTGCCAAGGTGGCGTCACACCGACCCGAAAATAATTGAAAATTATATATCTTTTTTTTTACCTTCCCAATCATAATGACAAGTGCTTGATTATGTTTATTAGCATGCTGAGAACCCTGTATATTGATTTGGTGCATCTAAGTGAGGTGGAACAGTGTTTTTTTTTTGTGTGAAGTTGAAGGTAAATTATGAGAATTTTGTGAGTTATTTCGGCAATGTAAAAGTATAAGCACATTCATATATCATTATATAAGTGATGTAAGTTATTAAAATGTTTCTATTTAAAATATTTTGTGGTTAAAATTCCATTTCAAGTTGGGCATTTTCAAGGTCAGGGGGTCGGTGTGACCCTGCCCACCTTGACGATTTTGAAAATTATATATATTTTTTATTACCTTCCCAATTATAATGAAAAATGCTTGATTATGTTTATTAGCATGATTTTTAACCTGTATATTGATTTGGTGCATTTAAGTGAAGTTAAACAGTGTTTATTTGGGGGGTCAAGTTGAAGGTGATTTGTGGAGAAAAAATACTATCCTAAGCAAACCTAACATAACTAGGCATGACCTCTAATGTCTTAAACTATTTTCAGAACACCACCAATTCACCCACCACTACCATGCCTCGCCAACGCCAACGCACGTCCAACAAACAGATGGACAGGACCGACCTAGAAAAGGCCTTCAATCACCGGGTCAAAACCCAGTGCAGCCACAAGGAGGCCGCTGAAAAATTCGGCGTCAAGAAGACGACTCTGGTTGTAAGTTTCTCCATTCAATCCTATAACCTTCTATTTATAAGTTATATTGACAATTGCATTAGGCTATTGAGTTTTCTTTTATTTTATCAAAGTAAATTAAGCTATTAAGTTTTCTTTTATTTAATCAAAGTAGTAATTAAGCTATTAAGTTTTCTTTTATTTAATCAAAGTAGTAATTAAGCTATTAAGTTTTCTTTTATTTAAGCAAAGTAGTAATTAAGTATTAAGTTTTCTATTATTTAAGCAAAGTAGTAATTAAGTATTAAGTTTTCTTTTATTTAAGCAAAGTAGTAATTAAGCTATTAAGTTTTCTTTTATTTTCTATGTCCTAATTTATATTGATACTTACAGGATGCATTCAACCGCTCCAAGAAGGAGTCTAACGGGGTGACCTATGTGCCTGTTCCTGGGAAGGTAAACATGGTTTTTACTCCTGAGCAAGAAGGGCTCATAGTTAAATATACCATCCAGGCGGCCCAAATGTTCTACGGGTTGCCGAGAATTGAGGTCCGCAGGATGGTATATAACTATGCCCATGCTTGCAAGAGTAAGAGCATCCCCGAGGCCTGGGAAAGAAACCGGATGGCTACTACGGACTGGTATTACAGCTTTATGGAACGCCATCCAGATCTTGTCTTGAAGGCTCCGGAAGGCATGTCGATTGCCAGGATTGTGGCTTTTAACAAAGTCAATGTGGAAACCTTTTTCAAGGCTTACACATTGGCTTTGGAAAAGTACCAATTCACTCCGGACCGGATATTCAATCTGGATGAAAGTTCCTTGTCCACAGTTATGAAGCCTTGTAAGGTTGTATGTGCACGAGGTAAGCCGGTAGCGACGCAGGTAACTCGTGAAAGGGGGGAAACAATGACGTTCGTGGGCATTATAAGTGCTGCGGGGCAGTATTTATAATTCCCCGAGCCCGTTGGAACCCCACTTTCATGAGGAACACGTCTTTTGGGTCCAAAGGGATATTGCATCCCAGTGGCTGGATGAACGGTGACTGTTTCGTGCAGACACTTCAGCATCTCCATGAGAGATCTGGTTCTTCTGACGAGAACAAGATTCTCCTGATCATGGACAATGCTGAATGTCACATGAACATCAACGTTGTCGAGTTTGCGATCAGGCATGGTATCGTAATTGTTACCTTGCCTCCTCACACAACCGACAAACTCCAGCCATTGGATGTAAGTGTCTTTGGTCCTTTTAAGACCTTCCTGCGTGCGCTACTGAACGACCACGCGCTCATGCATCCTAATGAGCATATAACTGTGCACCAGCTACCGGAGTTTGCTTGTGATGCCTGGACTAAGGCAGCGAACCCCGTCAATATCCTCAGTGGGTACCGGGCGACTGGCATCTGGCCCGTCAACCGCCTCATCTTCCCAGATGAAGCGTTTGTGGGGGCTCAGGTGACAGAGCGACCAGCACCTCCTGAGGACTTTGTGGTGGAAGTGGGCCCCCCTTCATCTGATGGAGCTAATTCATCAGATGGAGAGGACCAGCCTCCTGCATCTCAAGTAATTGACCTGCCCGATCTCTCTCCCACCCTCGAGGATGACCCAGATGACCCTACTGGCACAGCATGGCCAGACCCAGGAACAGCTGCACCAGGCCCCAGCACTGCCACCCCAGGCCCCAGCACTGCCACCCCAGGCCCCAGCACTGCCACCCCAGGCCCCAGCACTGCCACCCCAGGCCCCAGCACTGCCACCCCAGGCCCCAGCACTGCCACCCCAGGCCCCAGCACTGCCACCCCAGGCCCCAGTACTGCCACCCCGGGTTCCAGCACTGCCACCCCAGGCCCCAGCACTGCCACCCCAGGCCCCAGCACTGCCACCCCAGGCCCCAGTACTGCCACCCCAGGCCCCAGTACTGCCACCCCGGGTTCCAGCACTACCACCCCGGGTTCCAGCACTGCCACCCCAGGCCCCAGCACTGCCACCCCAGGCCCCAGCACTGCCACCCCAGGCCCCAGCACTGCCACCCCAGGCCCCAGCACTGCCACCCCAGGCCCCAGTACTGCCACCCCGGGTTCCAGCACTACCACCCCGGGTTCCAGCACTCGGTCGACCCCGCCCTCCATTACACCCGAAGCTGTCAGGCCCTTCCCCAAGGCAGCCAACCAACGGCCCTATGGAAAGGGCAAGAAGAGGTTGCGGGCCTGCATCCTCACCGAGAATGAGGAGGCGATTGTCGACCTACGGGTGAAGGCAGCCAAAAAGCAGAAGCTGGAGGAGAAGAAGAAGGCAGTGGCTGGCAAGAAGAGTGGAGTGCCTCGGAAGAAGAAGCCTGCCCCGGTCCCAGAGAGCTCCGAGGAGGATGATGTCCGGGTCGTGCTGGATGACTCCTCAGAGTATTCCGATGACTCTGAGTTTACGGAGTCATCCTACCCATTCCTGGACAAGGAACCGGAGGTGAGAGACTTTATGCATTATTCTACCTATGTATAAACTTTAGCACCACAAATCACGTAACAATTTGAACTTTTAAGGTAGCCTAGGTCTACAGAAACTTTATTTTCATAGCCAAAATTAATCAAGTAGCCTAAGTCTTATGAGGATAGCCAACCCTATCATATCTTATTTTTCTTTATAAAGACGCTCCTAATCATGTTTTCAATTATATTTTCAGGCAGGAGACTTCGTGCTGGTCAGGCTGGCACTGGAAGAGGGACGTGGTGTGGGCACATCGGTCTGCTATGTGGCCCATGTGTTGGACACTTTGGAAGGTAGCCGCCTCAACCTCTCCTTCCTCCGGATGAAGTCGGCCATCCTTCGGAACACCTTCACCTTTCCCAACATTCCCGACGAGTCAGAGGTTGAGGCGGGGCATTGTTTAGGTGTTGTCAAGGTGTCGAAGGGGGCAACCAAGCGACAGGCGGACCTTATCAAAGTGTTCCCTCCGCTTGTCCCCTTCAACATGCACTATTAAACAGGCCGCCAATGAATAAACATACATTATTTTTGAGATGATCTTTCATTTTACCACTTAATAATGTAGTAGGGGGGCCAGGGTTATCATAAATGTTGTTTCCAGGCAGAAAAACAAAACATGTGTGGTGTTTTTTCAGCTTCAAAAATCTGGGTCGGTATCACCCAACCCCCTGGGTCGGTGTGACCCAGCCACTGGAGCACACCGACCTTGAGCAACAAAATTTTCAAAGTGCCAAAAAATACTCTTATTATTGGAGTTGCAGCTCTATGACCCTACCATAGGTGCATCATATTCTAAAGTTTGGTTTGAGTACAGTTTCCTCCGTCTCAAGTAATATTTGGATTTTTTATGAATATTTTTCCACTAAGGGGTCGGTGTGACCCCATCTGACCCTACAAATCGACTTTTTGGGCCAAAAAAACGTGTTTTAGCATTTTTTTTGCCTGAAAATTGAAATTTTTCTAGCACAGTACAAATCGACTTTTTGGGCCAAAAAAACGTGTTTTTGCATTTTTTTTTGCCTGAAAATTGAAATTTTTCTAGCACAGTACAAATCGACTTTTTGGGCCAAAAAAACGTGTTTTAGCATTTTTTTTGCCTGAAAATTGATTTTTTTCTAGCACAGTACAAATCGACTTTTTGAGCCAAAAAAACGTGTTTTAGCATTTTTTTTGCCTGAAAATTGAAATTTTTCTAGCACAGTACAAATCGACTTTTTCGGCCAAAAAAACGTGTTTTAGCATTTTTTTTGCCTGAAAATTGAATTTTTTCTAGCACAGTACAAATCGACTTTTTGGGCCAAAAAAACGTGTTTTAGCATTTTTTTTCCTGAAAATTGAATTTTTTCTAGCACAGTACAAATCGACTTTTTGGGCCAAAAAAACGTGTTTTAGCATTTTTTTTGCCTGAAAATTGACATTTTTCTAGCACAGTACAAATCGACTTTTTGGGCCAAAAAAACGTGTTTTAGCATTTTTTTTGCCTGAAAATTGACATTTTTCTAGCACAGTACAAATCGACTTTTTGGGCCAAAAAAACGTGTTTTAGCATTTTTTTTGCCTGAAAATTGAAATTTTTCTAGCACAGTACAAATCGACTTTTTGGGCCAAAAAAACGTGTTTTTGCATTTTTTTTGCCTGAAAATTGAAATTTTTCTAGCACAGTACAAATCGACTTTTTGTGCCAAAAAAACGTGTTTTAGCATTTTTTTTGCCTGAAAATTGAAATTTTTCTAGCACAGTACAAATCGACTTTTTGGGCCAAAAAAACGTGTTTTAGCATTTTTTTTGCCTGAAAATTGAAATTTTTCTAGCACTGTACAAATCGACTTTTTGGGCCAAAAAAACGTGTTTTTGCATTTTTTTTTGCCTGAAAATTGAAATTTTTCTAGCACAGTACAAATCGACTTTTTGGGCCAAAAAAACGTGTTTTAGCATTTTTTTTGCCTGAAAATTGATTTTTTTCTAGCACAGTACAAATCGACTTTTTGAGCCAAAAAAACGTGTTTTAGCATTTTTTTTGCCTGAAAATTGAAATTTTTCTAGCACAGTACAAATCGACTTTTTCGGCCAAAAAAACGTGTTTTAGCATTTTTTTTGCCTGAAAATTGAAATTTTTCTAGCACAGTACAAATCGACTTTTTGGGCCAAAAAAACGTGTTTTTGCATTTTTTTTTGCCTGAAAATTGAAATTTTTCTAGCACAGTACAAATCGACTTTTTGGGCCAAAAAAACGTGTTTTAGCATTTTTTTTGCCTGAAAATTGATTTTTTTCTAGAACAGTACAAATCGACTTTTTGAGCCAAAAAAACGTGTTTTAGCATTTTTTTTGCCTGAAAATTGAAATTTTTCTAGCACAGTACAAATCGACTTTTTCGGCCAAAAAAACGTGTTTTAGCATTTTTTTTGCCTGAAAATTGAAATTTTTCTAGCACAGTACAAATCGACTTTTTGGGCCAAAAAAACGTGTTTTAGCATTTTTTTTCCTGAAAATTGAAATTTTTCTAGCACAGTACAAATCGACTTTTTGGGCCAAAAAAACGTGTTTTAGCATTTTTTTTGCCTGAAAATTGACATTTTTCTAGCACAGTACAAATCGTCTTTTTGGGCCAAAAAAACGTGTTTTAGCATTTTTTTTGCCTGAAAATTGACATTTTTCTAGCACAGTACAAATCGACTTTTTGGGCCAAAAAAACGTGTTTTAGCATTTTTTTTGCCTGAAAATTGAAATTTTTCTAGCACAGTACAAATCGACTTTTTGGGCCAAAAAAACGTGTTTTAGCATTTTTTTTGCCTGAAAATTGAAATTTTTCTAGCACAGTACAAATCGACTTTTTGGGCCAAAAAAACGTGTTTTAGCATTTTTTTTGCCTGAAAATTGAAATTTTTCTAGCACAGTACAAATCGACTTTTTGGGCCAAAAAAACGTGTTTTAGCATTTTTTTTGCCTGAAAATTGAAATTTTTCTAGCACAGTACAAATCGACTTTTTGGGCCAAAAAAACGTGTTTTAGCATTTTTTTTGCCTGAAAATTGAAATTTTTCTAGCACAGTACAAATCGACTTTTTGGGCCAAAAAAACGTGTTTTAGCATTTTTTTTGCCTGAAAATTGAAATTTTTCTAGCACAGTACAAATCGACTTTTTGGGCCAAAAAAACGTGTTTTAGCATTTTTTTTGCCTGAAAATTGAATTTTTTCTAGCACAGTACAAATCGACTTTTTGGGCCAAAAAAACGTGTTTTAGCATTTTTTTTGCCTGAAAATTGAAATTTTTCTAGCACAGTACAAATCGACTTTTTGGGCCAAAAAAACGTGTTTTAGCATTTTTTTTGCCTGAAAATTGAAATTTTTCTAGCACAGTACAAATCGACTTTTTGGGCCAAAAAAACGTGTTTTAGCATTTTTTTTGCCTGAAAATTGAAATTTTTCTAGCACAGTACAAATCGACTTTTTGGGCCAAAAAAACGTGTTTTAGCATTTTTTTTGCCTGAAAATTGAAATTTTTCTAGCACAGTACAAATCGACTTTTTGGGCCAAAAAAACGTGTTTTAGCATTTTTTTTGCCTGAAAATAGAAATTTTTCTAGCACAGTACAAATCGACTTTTTGGGCCAAAAAAACGTGTTTTAGCATTTTTTTTGCCTGAAAATTGAAATTTTTCTAGCACAGTACAAATCGACTTTTTGGGCCAAAAAAACGTGTTTTAGCATTTTTTTTGCCTGAAAATTGAAATTTTTCTAGCACAGTACAAATCGACTTTTTGGGCCAAAAAAACGTGTTTTAGCATTTTTTTTGCCTGAAAATTGAAATTTTTCTAGCACAGTACAAATCGACTTTTTGGGCCAAAAAAACGTGTTTTAGCATTTTTTTTGCCTGAAAATTGAATTTTTTCTATCACAGTACAAATCGACTTTTTGGGCCAAAAAAACGTGTTTTAGCATTTTTTTTTGCCTGAAAATTGAATTTTTTCTAGCACAGTACAAATCGACTTTTTGGGCCAAAAAAAGGTGTTTTAGCATTTTTTTGCCTGAAAATTGAAATTTTTCTAGCACAGTACAAATCGACTTTTTGGGCCAAAAAAACGTGTTTTAGCATTTTTTTTGCCTGAAAATTGAAATTTTTCTAGCACAGTACAAATCGACTTTTTGGGCCAAAAAAACGTGTTTTTGCATTTTTTTGCCTGAAAATTGAAATTTTTCTAGCACAGTACAAATCGACTTTTTGGGCCAAAAAAACGTGTTTTAGCATTTTTTTTGCCTGAAAATTGAAATTTTTCTAGCACTGTACAAATCGACTTTTTGGGCCAAAAAAACGTGTTTTTCATTTTTTTTGCCTGAAAATTGAAATTTTTCTAGCACAGTACAAATCGACTTTTTGGGCCAAAAAAACGTGTTTTAGCATTTTTTTTGCCTGAAAATTGAAATTTTTCTAGCACAGTACAAATCGACTTTTTGGGCCAAAAAAACGTGTTTTAGCATTTTTTTTGCCTGAAAATTGAAATTTTTCTAGCACAGTACAAATCGACTTTTTGGGCCAAAAAACGTGTTTTAGCATTTTTTTTGCCTGAAAATTGAAATTTTTCTAGCACATTACAAATCAACTTTTTGGGCCAAAAAAACGTGTTTTAGCATTTTTTTTGCCTGAAAATTGAAATTTTTCTAGCACAGTACAAATCGACTTTTTGGGCCAAAAAAACGTGTTTTAGCATTTTTTTTGCCTGAAAATTGAAATTTTTCTAGCACAGTACAAATCGACTTTTTGGGCCAAAAAAACGTGTTTTAGCATTTTTTTTGCCTGAAAATTGAAATTTTTCTAGCACAGTACAAGTCGACTTTTTGGGCCAAAAAAACGTGTTTTAGCATTTTTTTTGCCTGAAAATTGAAATTTTTCTAGCACAGTACAAATCGCCAAAAAAAACGTGTTTTAGCATTTTTTTTGCCTGAAAATTGAAATTTTTCTAGCACAGTACAAATCGACTTTTTGGGCCAAAAAAACGTGTTTTAGCATTTTTTTTGCCTGAAAATTGAAATTTTTCTAGCACTGTACAAATCGACTTTTTGGGCCAAAAAAACGTGTTTTTGCATTTTTTTGGCCTGAAAATTGAAATTTTTCTAGCACAGTACAAATCGACTTTTTGGGCCAAAAAAACGTGTTTAAGCATTTTTTTTGCCTGAAAATTGAAATTTTTCTAGCACAGTACAAATCGACTTTTTGGGCCAAAAAAACGTGTTATAGCATTTTTTTTGCCTGAAAATTGAAATTTTTCTAGCACAGTACAAATCGACTTTTTGGGCCAAAAAAACGTGTTTTAGCATTTTTTTTGCCTGAAAATTGAAATTTTTCTAGCACAGTACAAATCGACTTTTTGGGCCAAAAAAACATGTTTTAGCATTTTTTTTGCCTGAAAATTGAAATTTTTCTAGCACAGTACAAATCGACTTTTTGGGCCAAAAAAACGTGTTTTAGCATTTTTTTTGCCTGAAAATTGAAATTTTTCTAGCACAGTACAAATCGACTTTTTGGGCCAAAAAAACGTGTTTTAGCATTTTTTTTGCCTGAAAATTGAAATTTTTCTAGCACAGTACAAATCGACTTTTTGGGCCAAAAAAACGTGTTTTAGCATTTTTTTTGCCTGAAAATTGAAATTTTTCTAGCACAGTACAAATCGACTTTTTGGGCCAAAAAAACGTGTTTTAGCATTTTTTTTGCCTGAAAATTGAAATTTTTCTAGCACAGTACAAATCGACTTTTTGGGCCAAAAAAACGTGTTTTAGCATTTTTTTTGCCTGAAAATTGATTTTTTTCTAGCACAGTACAAATCGACTTTTTGGGCCAAAAAAACGTGTTTTAGCATTTTTTTTGCCTGAAAATTGAAATTTTTCTAGCACAGTACAAATCGACTTTTTGGGCCAAAAAAATGTGTTTTAGCATTTTTTTTGCCTGAAAATTGAAATTTTTCTAGCACAGTACAAATCGACTTTTTGGGCCAAAAAAACGTGTTTTAGCATTTTTTTTGCCTGAAAATTGAAATTTTTCTAGCACAGTACAAATCGACTTTTTGGGCCCAAAAAACGTGTTTTAGCATTTTTTTTGCCTGAAAATTGAAATTTTTCTAGCACAGTACAAATCGACTTTTTGGGCCAAAAAAACGTGTTTTAGCATTTTTTTTGCCTGAAAATTGAAATTTTTCTAGCACAGTACAAATCGACTTTTTGGGCCAAAAAAACGTGTTTTAGCATTTTTTTTGCCTGAAAATTGAAATTTTTCTAGCACAGTACAAATCGACTTTTTGGGCCAAAAAAACGTGTTTTAGCATTTTTTTTGCCTGAAAATTGAAATTTTTCTAGCACAGTACAAATCGACTTTTTGGGCCAAAAAAACGTGTTTTAGCATTTTTTTTGCCTGAAAATTGAAATTTTTCTAGCACTGTACAAATCGACTTTTTGGGCCAAAAAAACGTGTTTTTGCATTTTTTTGGCCTGAAAATTGAAATTTTTCTAGCACAGTACAAATCGACTTTTTGGGCCAAAAAAACGTGTTTAAGCATTTTTTTTGCCTGAAAACTGAAATTTTTCTAGCACAGTACAAATCGACTTTTTGGGCCAAAAAAACGTGTTATAGCATTTTTTTTGCCTGAAAATTGAAATTTTTCTAGCACAGTACAAATCGACTTTTTGGGCCAAAAAAACGTGTTTTAGCATTTTTTTTGCCTGAAAATTGAAATTTTTCTAGCACAGTACAAATCGACTTTTTGGGCCAAAAAAACTTGTTTTAGCATTTTTTTTGCCTGAAAATTGAAATTTTTCTAGCACAGTACAAATCGACTTTTTGGGCCAAAAAAACGTGTTTTAGCATTTTTTTTGCCAGAAAATTGAAATTTTTCTAACACAGTACAAATCGACTTTTTGGGCCAAAAAAACGTGTTTTAGCATTTTTTTTGCCTGAAAATTGAAATTTTTCTAGAACAGTGTAGACATGTACAAATCGCTTCTGAGACCCAAAAAACTCGATTTTTCGTTGTTTTTAGGCTAAATTTGGGATATAAACGGGTATCGAAGATGCATTCACAAATCGACTTTTTGGGCCAAAAAAACGTGTTTTAGCATTTTTTTGCCTGAAAATTGAAATTTTTCTAGCACAGTACAAATCGCTTCTGAGACCCAAAAAACTCGACTTTTCGGTGTTTTTAGGCTAAATTTGGGATATAAACGGGTATCGAAGATGCATGCACAAATCGACTTTTTGGTCCCAAAAAACGTGTTTTAGCATTTTTTTTGCCTGAAAATTGAAATTTTTCTAGCACACTGTAAACATGTACAAATCGCTTCTGAAACCCCAAAAACTCGATTTTTCGGTGTTTTTAGGCTAAATTTGGGATATAAACGGGTATCGAAGATGCATGCACAAATCTACTTTTTGGACCAAAAAAACGTGTTTTAGCATTTTTTTTGCCTGAAAATTGAAATTTTTCTAGCACAGTACGAATCGCTTCTGAGACCAAAAAAACTCGATTTTTTGGTGTTTTTAGGCTAAATTTGGGATATAAACGGGTATCGAAGATGCATGCACAAATCGACTTTTTGGGCCCAAAAAAAGTGTTTTAGCATTTTTTTGGCCTGAAAATTGATTTTTTTCTAGCACAGTGTAGACATGTACAAATCGCTTCTGAGACCCAAAAAACTCGATTTTTCGGTGTTTTTAGGCTAAATTTGGGATATAAACGGGTATCGAAGATGCATGCACAAATCGACTTTTTGGGCCAAAAAAACGTGTTTTAGCATTTTTTTGGCCTGAAAATTGAAATTTTTCTAGCACAGTACAAATCGCTTCTGAGACCCAAAAAACTCGATTTTTCGGTGTTTTTTGGCTAAATTTGGGATATAAACGGGTATCGAAGATGCATGCACAAATCGACTTTTTGGGCCAAAAAAACGTGTTTTACCATTTTTTTTTGCCTGAAAATTGAAATTTTTCTAGCACAGTACAAATCGCTTCTGAGACCCAAAAAACTCGATTTTTCGGTGTTTTTAGGCTAAATTTGGGATATAAACGGGTATCGAAGATGCATGCACAAATCGACTTTTTGGGCCAAAAAAACGTGTTTTAGTATTTTTTTTGCCTGAAAATTGAATTTTTTCTAACACAGTACAAATCACTTCTGAGACCCAAAAAACTCGATTTTTCGGTGTTTTTAGGCTAAATTTGGGATATAAACGGGTATCGAAGATGCATGCACAAAACGACTTTTTGGGCCAAAAAAACGTGTATTAGCATTTTTTTTGCCTGAAAATTGATTTTTTTCTAGCACAGTACAAATCGCTTCTGAGACCCAAAAAACTCGATTTTTCGGTGTTTTTAGGCTAAATTCGGGTTATAAACGGGTATCGAAGATGCATGCACAAATCGACTTTTTGGTCCCAAAAAACGTGTTTTAGCATTTTTTTTGCCTGAAAATTGAAATTTTTCTAGCACACTGTAAACATGTACAAATCGCTTCTGAAACCCAAAAAACTCGATTTTTCGGTGTTTTTAGGCTAAATTTGGGATATAAACGGGTATCGAAGATGCATGCACAAATCTACTTTTTGGACCAAAAAAACGTGTTTTAGCATTTTTTTTGCCTGAAAATTGAAATTTTTCTAGCACAGTACGAATCGCTTCTGAGACCAAAAAAACTCGATTTTTTGGTGTTTTTAGGCTAAATTTGGGATATAAACGGGTATCGAAGATGCATGCACAAATCGACTTTTTGGGCCCAAAAAAAGTGTTTTAGCATTTTTTTGGCCTGAAAATTGATTTTTTTCTAGCACAGTGTAGACATGTACAAATCGCTTCTGAGACCCAAAAAACTCGATTTTTCGGTGTTTTTAGGCTAAATTTGGGATATAAACTGGTATCGAAGATGCATGCACAAATCGACTTTTTGGGCCAAAAAAACGTGTTTTAGCATTTTTTTGGCCTGAAAATTGAAATTTTTCTAGCACAGTACATATCGCTTCTGAGACCCAAAAAACTCGATTTTTCGGTGTTTTTTGGCTAAATTTGGGATATAAACGGGTATCGAAGATGCATGCACAAATCGACTTTTTGGGCCAAAAAAACGTGTTTTACCATTTTTTTTTGCCTGAAAATTGAATTTTTTCTAGCACAGTACAAATCGCTTCTGAGACCCAAAAAACTCGATTTTTCGGTGTTTTTAGGCTAAATTTGGGATATAAACGGGTATCGAAGATGCATGCACAAATCGACTTTTTGGGCCAAAAAAACGTGTTTTAGTATTTTTTTTGCCTGAAAATTGAATTTTTTCTAACACAGTACAAATCACTTCTGAGACCCAAAAAACTCGATTTTTCGGTGTTTTTAGGCTAAATTTGGGATATAAACGGGTATCGAAGATGCATGCACAAAACGACTTTTTGGGCCAAAAAAACGTGTATTAGCATTTTTTTTGCCTGAAAATTGATTTTTTTCTAGCACAGTACAAATCGCTTCTGAGACCCAAAAAACTCGATTTTTCGGTGTTTTTAGGCTAAATTCGGGTTATAAACGGGTATCGAAGATGCATGCACAAATCGACTTTTTGGGCCAAAAAAACGTGTTTTACCATTTTTTTTGCCTGAAAATTGATTTTTTTCTAGAACAGTGTAGACATGTACAAATCGCTTCTGAGACCCAAAAAACTCGTTTTTCGGTGTTTTTAGGCTAAATTTGGGATATAAACGGGTATCGAAGATGCATGCACAAATCGATTTTTGGGGCCAAAAAAACGTGTTTTACCATTTTTTTTGCCTGAAAATTGAATTTTTTCTAGACCAGTACAAATAGCTAATGAGACCCAAAAAACTCGATTTTTCGGTGTTTTTAGGCTAAATTTGGGATATAAACGGGTATCGAAGATGCATGCACAAATCTACTTTTTGGGCCAAAAAAACGTGTTTTAGCATTTTTTTTGCCTGAAAATTGAAATTTTTCTAGCACTGTACAAATAGCTTTTGAGACCCAAAAAACTCGATTTTTCGGTGTTTTTAGGCTAAATTTGGGATATAAACGGGTATCGAAGATGCATGCACAAATCGACTTTTTGGTCCCAAAAAACGTGTTTTAGCATTTTTTTTGCCTGAAAATTGAAATTTTTCTAGCACACTGTAAACATGTACAAATCGCTTCTGAAACCCAAAAAACTCGATTTTTCGGGGTTTTTAGGCTAAATTTGGGATATAAACGGGTATCGAAGATGCATGCACAAATCTACTTTTTGGACCAAAATAACGTGTTTTAGCATTTTTTTTGCCTGAAAATTGAAATTTTTCTAGCACAGTACGAATCGCTTCTGAGACCAAAAAAATCGATTTTTTGGTGTTTTTAGGCTAAATTTGGGATATAAACGGGTATCGAAGATGCATGCACAAATCGACTTTTTGGGCCCAAAAAAAGTGTTTTAGCATTTTTTTGGCCTGAAAATTGATTTTTTTTAGCACAGTGTAGACATGTACAAATCGCTTCTGAGACCCAAAAAACTCGATTTTTCGGTGTTTTTAGGCTAAATTTGGGATATAAACGGGTATCGAAGATGCATGCACAAATCGACTTTTTGGGCCAAAAAAACGTGTTTTAGCATTTTTTTGGCCTGAAAATTGAAATTTTTCTAGCACAGTACAAATCGCTTCTGAGACCCAAAAAACTCGATTTTTCGGTGTTTTTTGGCTAAATTTGGGATATAAACGGGTATCGAAGATGCATGCACAAATCGATTTTTGGGGCCAAAAAAAACGTGTTTTACCATTTTTTTTGCCTGAAAATTGAATTTTTTCTAGACCAGTACAAATAGCTAATGAGACCCAAAAAACTCGATTTTTCGGTGTTTTTAGGCTAAATTTGGGATATAAACGGGTATCGAAGATGCATGCACAAATCGACTTTTTGGGCCAAAAAAACGTGTTTTAGCATTTTTTTTGCCTGAAAATTGAAATTTTTCTAGCACAGTACAAATCGCTTCTGAGACCCAAAAAACTCGATTTTTCGGTGTTTTTAGGCTAAATTTGGGATATAAACGGGTATCGAAGATGCATGCACAAATCGACTTTTTGGGCCAAAAAAACGTGTTTTAGCATTTTTTTTGCCTGAAAATTGAAATTTTTCTAGCACAGTACAAATCGCTTCTGAGACCCAAAAAACTCGATTTTTCGGTGTTTTTAGGCTAAATTTGGGATATAAACGGGTATCGAAGATGCATGCACAAATCGACTTTTTGGGCCAAAAAAAGTGTTTTAGCATTTTTTTTGCCTGAAAATTGATTTTTTTCTCGAACAGTGTAGACATGTACAAATGGCTTCTGAGACCCAAAAAACTCGATTTTTCGGTGTTTTTAGGCTAAATTTGGGATATAAACGGGTATCGAAGATGCATGCACAAATCGACTTTTTGGGCCAAAAAAACGTGTTTTAGCATTTTTTTTTCCTGAAAATTGATTTTTTTTTAGAACAGTGTAGACATGTACAAATCGCTTCTGAGACCCAAAAAACTCGATTTTTCGGTGTTTTTAGGCTAAATTTGGGATATAAACGGGTATCGAAGATGCATGCACAAATCGACTTTTTGGTCCAAAAAAACGTGTTTTAGCATTTTTTTTGCCTGAAAATTGAAATTTTTCTAGCACAGTACAAATCGCTTCTGAGACCCAAAAAAATAGATTTTTCGGTGTTTTTTGGCTAAATTTGGGATATAAACGGGTATCGAAGATGCATGCACAAATCGACTTTTTGGGCCAAAAAAACGTGTTTTAGCATTTTTTTTTCCTGAAAATCGATTTTTTTTTAGAACAGTGTAGACATGTACAAATCGCTTCTGAGACCCAAAAAACTCGATTTTTCGGTGTTTTTAGGCTAAATTTGGGATATAAACGGGTATCGAAGATGCATGCACAAATCGACTTTTTGGTCCAAAAAAACGTGTTTTAGCATTTTTTTTTGCCTGAAAATTGAAATTTTTCTAGCACAGTATAAATCGCTTCTGAGACCCAAAAAACTCGATTTTTCGGTGTTATTTGGCTAAATTTGGGATATAAACGGGTATCGAAGATGCATGCACAAATCGACTTTTTGGGCAAAAAAAACGTGTTTTAGCATTTTTTTGCCTGAAAATTGAAATTTTTCTAGAACAGTGTAGACATGTACAAATTGCTTCTGAGACCAAAAAAACTCGATTTTTCGGTGTTTTTAGGCTAAATTTGGGATATAAACGGGTATCGAAGATGCATGCACAAATCGACTTTTTGAGCCAAAAAAACGTGTTTTAGCATTTTTTTTGCCTGAAAATTGATTTTTTTCTAGAACAGTGTAGACATGTACAAATCGCTTCTGAGACCCAAAAAACTCGATTTTTCGGTGTTTTTAGGCTAAATTTGGGATATAAACGGGTATCGAAGATGCATGCACAAATCGACTTTTTGGGCCAAAAAAACGTGTTTTAGCATTTTTTTTGCCTGAAAATTGAAATTTTTCTAGCACAGTACAAATCGCTTCTGAGACCCAAAAAACTCGATTTTTCGGTGTTTTTAGGCTAAATTTGGGATATAAACGGGTATCAAAGATGCATGCACAAATCGACTTTTTGGGCCAAAAAAACGTGTTTTAGCGTTTTTTTGCCTGAAAATTGATTTTTTCTAGAACAGTGTAGACATGTACAAATGGCTTCTGAGACCCAAAAAACTCGATTTTTCGGTGTTTTTAGGCTAAATTTGGGATATAAACGGGTATCGAAGATGCATGCACAAATCGACTTTTTGGGCCAAAAAAACGTGTTTTAGCATTTTTTTTGCCTGAAAATTGAATTTTTTCTAGAACAGTACAAATCGCTAATGAGACCCAAAAAACTCGATTTTTCGGTGTTTTTAGGCTAAATTTGGGATTTAAACGGGTATCGAAGATGCATGCACAAATCGACTTTTTGGGCCAAAAAAACGTGTTTTAGCATTTTTTTTGCCTGAAAATTGAAATTTTTCTAGCACAGTACAAATCGCTTCTGAGACCCAAAAAACCCGATTTTTCGGTGTTTTTAGGATAAATTTGGGATATAAACGGGTATCGAAGATGCATGCACAAATCGACTTTTTGGGCCAAAAAAACGTGTTTTAGCATTTTTTTTGCCTGAAAATTGATTTTTTTCTAGAACAGTGTAGACATGTAGAAATCGCTTCTGAGACCCAAAAAACTCGATTTTTAGGTGTTTTTAGGCTAAATTTGGGATATAAACGGGTATCGAAGATGCATGCACAAATCGACTTTTTGGGCCAAAAAAACGTGTTTTAGCATTTTTTTTGCCTGAAAATTGATTTTTTTCTAGACCAGTACAAATCGCTAATGAGACCCAAAAAACTCGATTTTTCGGTGTTTTAGGCTAAATTTGGGATATAAACGGGTATCGAAGATGCATGCACAAATCGACTTTTTGGTCCAAAAAAACGTGTTTTAGCATTTTTTTTGCCTGAAAATTGATTTTTTTCTAGAACAGTGTAGACATGTACAAATCGCTTCTGAGACCCAAAAAACTCGATTTTTCGGTGTTTTTAGGCTAAATTTGGGATATAAACGGGTATCGAAGATGCATGCACAAATCGACTTTTTGGTCCAAAAAAACGTGTTTTAGCATTTTTTTTGCCTGAAAATTGAAATTTTTCTAGCACAGTACAAATCGACTTTTTGGGCCAAAAAAACGTGTTTTAGCATTTTTTTTGCCTGAAAATTGAAATTTTTCTAGCACAGTACAAATCGACTTTTTCGGCCAAAAAAACGTGTTTTAGCATTTTTTTTGCCTGAAAATTGAAATTTTTCTAGCACAGTACAAATCGACTTTTTGGGCCAAAAAAACGTGTTTTAGCATTTTTTTTGCCTGAAAATTGAAATTTTTCTAGCACAGTACAAATCGACTTTTTGGGCCAAAAAAACGTGTTTTAGCATTTTTTTTGCCTGAAAATTGAAATTTTTCTAGCACAGTACAAATCGACTTTTTGGGCCAAAAAAACGTGTTTTAGCATTTTTTTTGCCTGAAAATTGAAATTTTTCTAGCACAGTACAAATCGACTTTTTGGGCCAAAAAAACGTGTTTTAGCATTTTTTTTGCCTGAAAATTGAATTTTTTCTAGCACAGTACAAATCGACTTTTTGGGCCAAAAAAACGTGTTTTAGCATTTTTTTTGCCTGAAAATTGAAATTTTTCTAGCACAGTACAAATCGACTTTTTGGGCCAAAAAAACGTGTTTTAGCATTTTTTTTGCCTGAAAATTGAAATTTTTCTAGCACAGTACAAATCGACTTTTTGGGCCAAAAAAACGTGTTTTAGCATTTTTTTTGCCTGAAAATTGAATTTTTTCTAGCACAGTACAAATCGACTTTATGGGCCAAAAAAACGTGTTTTAGCATTTTTTTTGCCTGAAAATTGAAATTTTTCTAGCACAGTACAAATCGACTTTTTGGGCCAAAAAAACGTGTTTTAGCATTTTTTTTGCCTGAAAATTGAAATTTTTCTAGCACAGTACAAATCGACTTTTTGGGCAAAAAAAACGTGTTTTAGCATTTTTTTTGCCTGAAAATTGAAATTTTTCTAGCACAGTACAAATCGACTTTTTGGGCCAAAAAAACGTGTTTTAGCATTTTTTTTGCCTGAAAATTGAAATTTTTCTAGCACAGTACAAATCGACTTTTTGGGCCAAAAAAACGTGTTTTAGCATTTTTTTTGCCTGAAAATTGAAATTTTTCTAGTACAGTACAAATCGACTTTTTGGGCCAAAAAAACGTGTTTTTGCATTTTTTTTGCCTGAAAATTGAAATTTTTCTAGCACAGTACAAATCGACTTTTTGGGCCAAAAAAACGTGTTTTAGCATTTTTTTTGCCTGAAAATTGAAATTTTTCTAGCACAGTACAAATCGACTTTTTGGGCCAAAAAAACGTGTTTTAGCATTTTTTTTGCCTGAAAATTGAAATTTTTCTAGCACAGTACAAATCGACTTTTTGGGCCAAAAAAAGGTGTTTTAGCATTTTTTTTTGCCTGAAAATTGAAATTTTTCTGGCACAGTACAAATCGACTTTTTGGGCCAAAAAAACGTGTTTTAGCATTTTTTTTGCCTGAAAATTGAAATTTTTCTAGCACAGTACAAATCGACTTTTTGGGCCAAAAAAACGAGTTTTAGCATTTATTTTGCCTGAAAATTGAAATTTTTCTAGCACAGTACAAATTGACTTTTTGGGCCAAAAAAACGTGTTTTAGCATTTTTTTTGCCTGAAAATTGAAATTTTTCTAGCACAGTACAAATCGACTTTTTGGGCCAAAAAAACGTGTTTTAGCATTTTTTTTGCCTGAAAATTGAAATTTTTCTAGCACAGTACAAATCGACTTTTTGGGCCAAAAAAACGTGTTTTAGCATTTTTTTTGCCTGAAAATTGAAATTTTTCTAGCACAGTACAAATCGACTTTTTGGGCCAAAAAAACGTGTTTTAGCATTTTTTTTGCCTGAAAATTGAAATTTTTCTAGCACAGTACAAATCGACTTTTTGGGCCAAAAAAACGTGTTTTAGCATTTTTTTTGCCTGAAAATTGAAATTTTTCTAGCACAGTACAAATCGACTTTTTGGGCCAAAAAAACGTGTTTTAGCATTTTTTTTGCCTGAAAATTGAATTTTTTCTAGCACAGTACAAATCGACTTTTTGGGCCAAAAAATCGTGTTTTAGCATTTTTTTTGCCTGAAAATTGAAATTTTTCTAGCACAGTACAAATCGACTTTTTGGGCCAAAAAAACGTGTTTTAGCATTTTTTTTGCCTGAAAATTGAAATTTTTCTAGCACAGTACAAATCGACTTTTTGGGCCAAAAAAACGTGTTTTAGCATTTTTTTGGCCTGAAAATTGAAATTTTTCTAGCACAGTACAAATCGACTTTTTGGGCCAAAAAAACGTGTTTTAGCATTTTTTTTTGCCTGAAAATTGAAATTTTTCTGGCACAGTACAAATCGACTTTTTGGGCCAAAAAAACGTGTTTTAGCATTTTTTTTGCCTGAAAATTGAAATTTTTCTAGCACAGTACAAATCGACTTTTTGGGCCAAAAAAACGAGTTTTAGCATTTATTTTGCCTGAAAATTGAAATTTTTCTAGCACAGTACAAATTGACTTTTTGGGCCAAAAAAACGTGTTTTAGCATTTTTTTTGCCTGAAAATTGAAATTTTTCTAGCACAGTACAAATCGACTTTTTGGGCCAAAAAAACGTGTTTTAGCATTTTTTTTGCCTGAAAATTGAAATTTTTCTAGCACAGTACAAATCGACTTTTTGGGCCAAAAAAACGTGTTTTAGCATTTTTTTTGCCTGAAAATTGAAATTTTTCTAGCACAGTACAAATCGACTTTTTGGGCCAAAAAAACGTGTTTTAGCATTTTTTTTGCCTGAAAATTGAAATTTTTCTAGCACAGTACAAATCGACTTTTTGGGCCAAAAAAACGTGTTTTAGCATTTTTTTTGCCTGAAAATTGAAATTTTTCTAGCACAGTACAAATCGACTTTTTGGGCCAAAAAAACGTGTTTTAGCATTTTTTTTGCCTGAAAATTGAATTTTTTCTAGCACAGTACAAATCGACTTTTTGGGCCAAAAAATCGTGTTTTAGCATTTTTTTTGCCTGAAAATTGAAATTTTTCTAGCACAGTACAAATCGACTTTTTGGGCCAAAAAAACGTGTTTTAGCATTTTTTTTGCCTGAAAATTGAAATTTTTCTAGCACAGTACAAATCGACTTTTTGGGCCAAAAAAACGTGTTTTAGCATTTTTTTGGCCTGAAAATTGAAATTTTTCTAGCACAGTACAAATCGACTTTTTGGGCCAAAAAAACGTGTTTTAGCATTTTTTTTGCCTGAAAATTGAAATTTTTCTAGCACACTACAAATCGACTTTTTGGGCCAAAAAAACGTGTTTTAGCATTTTTTTTGCCTGAAAATTGAAATTTTTCTAGCACAGTACAAATCGACTTTTTGTACCAAAAAAACGTGTTTTAGCATTTTTTTTGCCTGAAAATTGAAATTTTTCTGGCACAGTACAAATCGACTTTTTGGGCCAAAAAAACGTGTTTTAGCATTTTTTTTGCCTGAAAATTGATATTTTTCTAGCACTTTACAAATCGACTTTTTGGGCCAAAAAAACGTGTTTTAGCATTTTTTTTGCCTGAAAATTGAAATTTTTCTAGCACAGTACAAATCGACTTTTTGGGCCAAAAAAACGTGTTTTAGCATTTTTTTTGCCTGAAAATTTAAATTTTTCTAGCACAGTACAAATCGACTTTTTGGGCCAAAAAAACGTGTTTTAGCATTTTTTTTGCCTGAAAATTGAAATTTTTCTAGCACAGTACAAATCGACTTTTTGGGCCAAAAAAACGTGTTTTAGCATTTTTTTTGCCTGAAAATTGAAATTTTTCTAGCACAGTACAAATCGACTTTTTGGGCCAAAAAAATGTGTTTTAGCATTTTTTTTGCCTGAAAATTGAAATTTTTCTAGCACTGTACAAATCGACTTTTTGGGCCAAAAAAACGTGTTTTTGCATTTTTTTTGCCTGAAAATTGAAATTTTTCTAGCACAGTACAAATCGACTTTTTGGGCCAAAAAAACGTGTTTTAGCATTTTTTTTGCCTGAAAATTGAAATTTTTCTAGCACAGTACAAATCGACTTTTTGGGCCAAAAAAACGTGTTTTAGCATTTTTTTTGCCTGAAAATTGAAATTTTTCTAGCACAGTACAAATCGACTTTTTGGGCCAAAAAAACGTGTTTTAGCATTTTTTTTGCCTGAAAATTGAAATTTTTCTAGCACAGTACAAATCGACTTTTTGGGCCAAAAAAACGTGTTTTAGCATTTTTTTTGCCTGAAAATTGAATTTTTTCTAGCACAGTACAAATCGACTTTTTGGGCCAAAAAAACGTGTTTTAGCATTTTTTTTGCCTGAAAATTGAAATTTTTCTAGCACAGTACAAATCGACTTTTTGGGCCAAAAAAACGTGTTTTAGCATTTTTTTTGCCTGAAAATTGAAATTTTTCTAGCACAGTACAAATCGACTTTTTGGGCCAAAAAAACGTGTTTTAGCATTTTTTTTGCCTGAAAATTGATTTTTTTCTAGCACAGTACAAATCGACTTTATGGGCCAAAAAAATGTGTTTTAGCATTTTTTTTGCCTGAAAATTGAAATTTTTCTAGCACAGTACAAATCGACTTTTTGGGCCAAAAAAACGTGTTTTAGCATTTTTTTTGCCTGAAAATTGAAATTTTTCTAGCACAGTACAAATCGACTTTTTGGGCAAAAAAAACGTGTTTTAGCATTTTTTTTGCCTGAAAATTGAAATTTTTCTAGCACAGTACAAATCGACTTTTTGGGCCAAAAAAACGTGTTTTAGCATTTTTTTTGCCTGAAAATTGAAATTTTTCTAGCACAGTACAAATCGACTTTTTGGGCCAAAAAAACGTGTTTTAGCATTTTTTTTTGCCTGAAAATTGAAATTTTTCTAGCACAGTACAAATCGACTTTTTGGGCCAAAAAAAATGTTTTTCAGCATTTTTTTTGCCTGAAAATTGAATTTTTTCTAGCACAGTACAAATCGACTTTTTGGACCAAAAAAACGTGTTTTAGCATTTTTTTTGCCTGAAAATTGAAATTTTTCTAGCACAGTACAAATCGACTTTTTGGGCCAAAAAAACGTGTTTTAGCATTTTTTTTGCCTGAAAATTGAAATTTTTCTAGCACTGTACAAATCGACTTTTGGGGCCAAAAAAACGTGTTTTAGCATTTTTTTTGCCTGAAAATTGAATTTTTTCTAGCACAGTACAAATCGACTTTTTGGGCCAAAAAAACGTGTTTTAGCATTTTTTTTGCTTGAAAATTGAAATTTTTCTAGCACTGTACAAATCGACTTTTTGGGCCAAAAAAATGTGTTTTAGCATTTTTTTTGCCTGAAAATTGAAATTTTTCTAGCACAGTACAAATCGACTTTTTGGGCCCAAAAAACATGTTTTAGCATTTTTTTTTGCCTGGAAATTGAAATTTTTCTAGCACTATACAAATCGACTTTTTGGGCCAAAAAAACGTGTTTTAGCATTTTTTTTGCCTGAAAATTGAAATTTTTCTAGCACAGTACATATCGACTTTTTTGGCCAAAAAAACGTGTTTTAGCATTTTTTTTGCCTGGAAATTGAAATTTTTCTAGCACTGTACAAATCGACTTTTTGGGCCAAAAAAACGTGTTTTAGCATTTTTTTTGCCTGAAAATTGAAATTTTTCTAGCACAGTACAAATCGACTTTTTGGGCCAAAAAAACGTGTTTTAGCATTTTTTTTGCCTGAAAATTGAAATTTTTCTAGCACAGTACAAATCGACTTTTTGGGCCAAAAAAACGTGTTTTAGCATTTTTTTTGCCTGAAAATTGAAATTTTTCTAGCACTGTACAAATCGACTTTTTGGGCCAAAAAAACGTGTTTTAGCATTTTTTTTGCCTGAAAATTGAAATTTTTCTAGCACAGTACAAATCGACTTTTTGGGCCACAAAAACGTGTTTTAGCATTTTTTTTGCCTGAAAATTGAAATTTTTCTAGCACAGTACAAATCGACTTTTTCGGCCAAAAAAACGTGTTTTAGCATTTTTTTTGCCTGAAAATTGAAATTTTTCTAGCACAGTACAAATCGACTTTTTGGGCCAAAAAAACGTGTTTTAGCATTTTTTTTCCTGAAAATTGAAATTTTTCTAGCACAGTACAAATCGACTTTTTGGGCCAAAAAAACGTGTTTTAGCATTTTTTTTGCCTGAAAATTGACATTTTTCTAGCACAGTACAAATCGACTTTTTGGGCCAAAAAAACGTGTTTTAGCATTTTTTTTGCCTGAAAATTGACATTTTTCTAGCACAGTACAAATCGACTTTTTGGGCCAAAAAAACGTGTTTTAGCATTTTTTTTGCCTGAAAATTGAAATTTTTCTAGCACAGTACAAATCGACTTTTTGGGCCAAAAAAACGTGTTTTAGCATTTTTTTTGCCTGAAAATTGAAATTTTTCTAGCACAGTACAAATCGACTTTTTGGGCCAAAAAAACGTGTTTTAGCATTTTTTTTGCCTGAAAATTGAAATTTTTCTAGCACAGTACAAATCGACTTTTTGGGCCAAAAAAACGTGTTTTAGCATTTTTTTTGCCTGAAAATTGAAATTTTTCTAGCACAGTACAAATCGACTTTTTGGGCCAAAAAAACGTGTTTTAGCATTTTTTTTGCCTGAAAATTGAAATTTTTCTAGCACTGTACAAATCGACTTTTTGGGCCAAAAAAACGTGTTTTTGCATTTTTTTGGCCTGAAAATTGAAATTTTTCTAGCACAGTACAAATCGACTTTTTGGGCCAAAAAAACGTGTTTAAGCATTTTTTTTGCCTGAAAATTGAAATTTTTCTAGCACAGTACAAATCGACTTTTTGGGCCAAAAAAACGTGTTATAGCATTTTTTTTGCCTGAAAATTGAAATTTTTCTAGCACAGTACAAATCGACTTTTTGGGCCAAAAAAACGTGTTTTAGCATTTTTTTTGCCTGAAAATTGAAATTTTTCTAGCACAGTACAAATCGACTTTTTGGGCCAAAAAAACGTGTTTTAGCATTTTTTTTGCCTGAAAATTGAAATTTTTCTAGCACAGTACAAATCGACTTTTTGGGCCAAAAAAACGTGTTTTAGCATTTTTTTTGCCTGAAAATTGAAATTTTTCTAGCACAGTACAAATCGACTTTTTGGGCCAAAAAAACGTGTTTTAGCATTTTTTTTGCCTGAAAATTGAAATTTTTCTAGCACAGTACAAATCGACTTTTTGGGCCAAAAAAACGTGTTTTAGCATTTTTTTTGCCTGAAAATTGAATTTTTTCTAGCACAGTACAAATCGACTTTTTGGGCCAAAAAAACGTGTTTTAGCATTTTTTTTGCCTGAAAATTGAAATTTTTCTAGCACAGTACAAATCGACTTTTTGGGCCAAAAAAACGTGTTTTAGCATTTTTTTTGCCTGAAAATTGAAATTTTTCTAGCACAGTACAAATCGACTTTTTGGGCCAAAAAAACGTGTTTTAGCATTTTTTTTGCCTGAAAATTGAAATTTTTCTAGCACAGTACAAATCGACTTTTTGGGCCAAAAAAACGTGTTTTAGCATTTTTTTTGCCTGAAAATTGAAATTTTTCTAGCACAGTACAAATCGACTTTTTGGGCCAAAAAAACGTGTTTTAGCATTTTTTTTTGCCTGAAAATTGAATTTTTTCTAGCACAGTACAAATCGACTTTTTGGGCCAAAAAAACGTGTTTTAGCATTTTTTTTGCCTGAAAATTGAAATTTTTCTAGCACAGTACAAATCGACTTTTTGGGCCAAAAAAACGTGTTTTAGCATTTTTTTTGCCTGAAAATTGAAATTTTTCTAGCACAGTACAAATCGACTTTTTGGGCCAAAAAAACGTGTTTTAGCATTTTTTTTGCCTGAAAATTGAAATTTTTCTAGCACAGTACAAATCGACTTTTTGGGCCAAAAAAACGTGTTTTAGCATTTTTTTTGCCTGAAAATTGAATTTTTTCTAGCACAGTACAAATCGACTTTTTGGGCCAAAAAAACGTGTTTTAGCATTTTTTTTGCCTGAAAATTGAATTTTTTCTAGCACAGTACAAATCGACTTTTTGGGCCAAAAAAACGTGTTTTAGCATTTTTTTTGCCTGAAAATAGAAATTTTTCTAGCACAGTACAAATCGACTTTTTGGGCCAAAAAAACGTGTTTTAGCATTTTTTTTGCCTGAAAATTGAAATTTTTCTAGCACAGTACAAATCGACTTTTTGGGCCAAAAAAACGTGTTTTAGCATTTTTTTTGCCTGAAAATTGAAATTTTTCTAGCACAGTACAAATCGACTTTTTGGGCCAAAAAAACGTGTTTTAGCATTTTTTTTGCCTGAAAATTGAAATTTTTCTAGCACAGTACAAACCGACTTTTTGGGCCAAAAAAAACGTGTTTTAGCATTTTTTTTGCCTGAAAATTGAAATTTTTCTAGCACAGTACAAATCGACTTTTTGGGCCAAAAAAACGTGTTTTAGCATTTTTTTTGCCTGAAAATTGAAATTTTTCTAGCACAGTACAAATCGACTTTTTGGGCCAAAAAAACGTGTTTTAGCATTTTTTTTGCCTGAAAATTGAAATTTTTCTAGCACAGTACAAATCGACTTTTTGGGCCAAAAAAACGTGTTTTAACAGGCAGGAAGGCAGACAGGCCGGTAGGGAGGCAGGCAGGTAGGTAGGGAGGCAGGCAGGCAGGTAGGTAGGTAGGTAGGGAGGCAGGCAGGGAGGCAGGCAGGCAGGCAGGCAGGCAGGCAGGCAGGCAGGCAGGCAGGCAGGCAGGCAGGCAGGCAGGCAGGCAGGCAGGCAGGCAGGCAGGCAGGCAGGCAGGCAGACAGGCAGGCAGGCAGACAGGCAGGCAGGCAGTGAAATCTGACTTATATAGGGATGAAGTGAACCAATTTTCTATCCCGTTTCTACCACTAAAGAAAACGTGTTTACATACACCATGCTATTATATATTAGATATATAGATTAGAAATTATTCATTATTATATATTATTATTATTATTATTATTATTATTATTAGTAGTAGTAGTAGTAGTAGTAGTAGTAGTAGTAGTAGTAGTAGTAGTAGTAGTAGTAGTAGTAGTAGTAGTAGTACTAGTAGTAGTAGTAGTAGTAGTATTGCCAATTGAGGCTTTTGTTCTGGCTATACTTACGACTCTCTCTCTCTTTCTCTCTCACACACCCATGTAAACAAAGAAACATTTGCAATGAAATGAAATGAAAATAATGCCGTTGAAAGCAAATAAAGTGTACTAAAAGTGAACTAGTAGTATTAAAAATGATGTAGAGTAAAGTGAAGTATAAAGTTGTGCAATATAGTAGATGAAAATTGAAACTGACTCGAATGTGTAAATGCAGTGTTGCCAATGTTTTGTAGCCACCACTAGCCACCTGTAGCCCAAGTGTGAAGAGTAGAAGCAGTGTTGCCAATGTTTTATAGCCAAGTTTTGTAGCCCCAAGGTGAGTTGTGATTGGCTAAAATGGGGGTGTTGGCGATTTTCGTCGAATATATATAAGGTCGTAAGCCGCCGGGGTGGTTGGTGGGGTGGGGGGGGGTAAAACAAGGGCTTGGGGGGGCGAAATTTTGGATTTAGAAGCCAAATAAAAAAAAATTTGGGCTTCTTCTCGACAGCCTAACGAAACCAAGCCTTATTTAACCTAACCTCTTCCTATTAGAATTAGTAGTAGTAGTATTAGTAGTAGTAGTAATATTAGTAGTAGTAGTAGTAGTATTACCTAACCTAACCTAGACCACAGAAGACTACCGGGACCTAACCGGGGCAGACTACCGGGACCTAACCGGGGCAGACTACCGGGACCTAACCGGGGCAGACTACCGGGACCTAACCTAACATAACACAACCGGGACAGACTACCGGGACCTAACCGGGGCAGACTACCGGGACCTAACCTAACATAACAGAACCGGGACAGACTACCGGGACCTAACCGGGGCAGACTACCGGGACCTAACCTAACATAACAGAACCGGGACAGACTACCGGGACCTAACCGGGGCAGACTACCGGGACCTAACCTAACATAACAGAACCGGGACAGACTACCGGGACCTAACCGGGGCAGACTACCGGGACCTAACCTAACATAACAGGACCGGGACAGACTACCGGGACCTAACCTAACATAACAGAACCGGGACAGACTACCGGGACCTAACCGGGGCAGACTACCGGGACCTAACCTAACATAACAGAACCGGGACAGACTACCGGGACCTAACCGGGGCAGACTACCGGGACCTAACCTAACATAACAGGACCGGGACAGACTACCGGGACCTAACCGGGGCAAACTACCGGGACCTAACCTAACATAGCCTAACCGGGGCAAACTACCGGGACCTAACCTAACATAGCCTAACCGGGGCAAACTACCGGGACCTAACCTAACATAGCCTAACCAGGGCATACTACCGGGACCTAACCTAACCTAACCTAACCTAACCTAACCTAACCTAACCTACCGAGACCTAACCGGGGCAAACTACCGGGCCCTAACCTAACATAACAGGACCGGGACAGACTACCGGGACCTAACCGGGGCGGACTACCGGGACCTAACCTAACATAACAGAACCGGGACAGACTACCGGGACCTAACCTAACATAGCCTAACCGGGGCAGACTACCGGGACCTAACCTAACATAACAGAACCGGGACAGACTACCGGGACCTAACCGGGGCAGACTACCGGGACCTAACCTAACATAACAGGACCGGGACAGACTACCGGGACCTAACCGGGGCAAACTACCGGGACCTAACCTAACATAGCCTAACCGGGGCAGACTACCGGGACCTAACCTAACATAGCCTAACCAGGGCATACTACCGGGACCTAACCTAACCTAACCTAACCTAACCTAACCTAACCTAACCTACCGAGACCTAACCGGGGCAAACTACCGGGACCTAACCTAACATAACACGACCGGGACAGACTACCGGGACCTAACCGGGGCAGACTACCGGGACCTAACCTAACATAACAGGACCGGGACAGACTACCGGGACCTAACCGGGGCAGACTACCGGGACCTAACCGGGGCAGACTACCGGGACCTAACCTAACATAACACAACCGGGACAGACTACCGGGACCTAACCGGGGCAGACTACCGGGACCTAACCTAACATAACAGGACCGGGACAGACTACCGGGACCTAACCGGGGCAGACTACCGGGACCTAACCTAACATAGCCTAACCGGGGCAGACTACCGGGACCTAACCTAACATAACAGAACCGGGACAGACTACCGGGACCTAACCGGGGCAGACTACCGGGACCTAACCTAACATAACACAACCGGGACAGACTACCGGGACCTAACCGGGGCAGACTACCGGGACCTAACCTAACCTAACCTAACCTAACCTAACCTAACCTAACCTAACCTAACCTAACCTAACCTAACCTAACCTAACCTAACCTAACCTAACCTACCGAGACCTAACCGGGGCAAACTACCGGGACCTAACCTAACATAACAGGACCGGGACAGACTACCGGGACCTAACCGGGGCAGACTACCGGGACCTAACCTAACATAACAGAACCGGGACAGACTACCGGGACCTAACCGGGGCAGACTACCGGGACCTAACCTAACATAACAGAACCGGGGCAGACTACCGGGACCTAACCGGGGCAGACTACCGGGACCTAACCTAACATAACACAACCGGGACAGACTACCGGGACCTAACCGGGGCAGACTACCGGGACCTAACCTAACATAACAGAACCGGGGCAGACTACCGGGACCTAACCGGGGCAGACTACCGGGACCTAACCTAACATAACAGAACCGGGACAGACTACCGGGACCTAACCGGGGCAGACTACCGGGACCTAACCTAACATAGCCTAACCGTGGTATACTACCGGGACCTAACCTAACCTAACCCTTAACCTAACCTAACCTAACCTAACCTAACCTAACCCAACCTAACCTAACCTAACCTAACCCTTAACCTAACCTAACCTAACCTAACCTAACCCAACCTAACC